>JAJHUR010105614.1:1394-11537 GCA_027495735.1 Lutjanus campechanus
AAATTAGGACACTTTACTGCAAGCTCCCAATACATTTCAAAACATTTCATTCTCTCAAATAACTTTTTCTGAAATGGTAAACACCACGAGGCAGAACAAGCAAAATTCAGTATACACACAAACTCAAGCATCCCACATAGAATCTGCACCTGCAGAACATTGCTTCCAGTTCTAAGATTCTATGAAAATCTACTGAATATTTCTTCAAGCCCTGCTTGAGGTAATTTTAGACTGTTTTAATGTATTGTGCTTATGTTTGGATTGTATGGAAACAAACATTCTGCAGATTTTCATTCTGGATCACCATTGAAAACTAAAAAAAAGATTTAAAAAAATCTGCAGATTCTGTTTGGGCCTGCCAATGATACAGGTGGTTATTATTTAAAATCATTCTGTTTCCAGACTGGACCAATAGGGCTCTTTCACAGCTGGTCATAGCAAGAAAAGCACATGTGAAACCATTTGTTAATGATGGCTCAATTCCATTAAGTGTCCCAGTAAGCTATGTCAGTGAGCCAGCATGCACAATACCAGGACCCCGAGCCAGAAGCAGCTAAATATCATTGAGCCACCATCAGTTTTATTACTTACACCTTTTCTTGTCCTATTGTGACATGTCAAAATATCTGTGAAAAAGGTTTCACAGAGCAGTGCTTAACAACACTGATACTCCCCTTGACTGACAGTGTTTCTAAAATGGGAATGCCCTAGGGGTACTCTGAAGTATTGCAGGAGGAACTTGACATTTTTTTGACTGATAATCAGTCACGCATACCTTGAAAAATAATTACACTATAATAAGTTCAATAAAATATGTAAATATAAATTCCATTAAATCACATTTTATATTCAATATTCCTGTTTTAAATGCCAAAAACTGTTGACTGCTCACAAAACCTCACACAACAAACAACAAACAACAACAAACACAATCAGTCACTGGAAGCCAGTTTCAGTATTGAAGGAACGATGAAAATCAAGAAAATGGATTAATGATTGAAACAACAGTAATACAGGTGAAAAAACAGAGCCAAAATGCCATGAGTATCAGGAAGAATATGTTTTAATGGGATTCACCTCAATGAGCTAACATTGATGGTGCAGCGCTAATTTGTACCTCTTTTGTGGGCTTTTCTTTCACCAAAAACATTTTGCACTGGTCAGCGTGTACCTGACTGAAAAATGTTTCAAAGGAAGTTTATAACATTACTGAATAAAGTTTGAGAACCACTGCCCTAGAGGACAAAGTATGCCTCTATCAAATGCTCTAATATAGAAAGAGGAAATAACAGGAAAATGGAATGTGAAAATATGTTTGTACTACACAAATACTGACACAACAAAACTTCAATAATCTATAGAATACATGAGGCACATAGATTATCCAGAAGGAAAGCAATTATCATAGAGGTTACACGTACCTAGGTGTTCGAATCATGTGATTTGGTGAATAACCAAACCAGTGTAGTAGCGATCATGTGAGCCAGCAGTTCTAAACAGAATGTGCATGTAACTATTTGTACTTGGCATTTACCAAATTTATCACTGATACAAAAACAAATTAAAGTGATCTACACTAGGTGAGGTCCAGCCTCCTCTGGGAAGCTCAGCCCACCCGCAACTATTTAATAATAGAAACAAATCTGCTGCACATAAAGCAGCCTCTGCTTCTTAATTGGACTCTTTAGTTATTCCTCTTAATGTTAAATACTGGCAGTGAGGGTTTAAAGACTCATTAACACACACAGACACACACTTACACACAACTTAAGGTTCTATGGCTGGTTGAACTATGCACACAGACAGAGATACACACACAAGAACGATGTTGTAGGTGAGCTACCACACACACACACACACACACACACACACACACACACACACACACATACACACACACACACACAGAGGATAATTATTACCTTCATATGCAAACGCCTGCAGTGCCCGCCTGGCAGCCTGACGTTTTTTAAAGTGTGTACTTTTCTTATTTAATTAATTAAAACAATCGTCAATGAACTTTAAATTAGTCCAGCATAAAATAATCATTTCCGCTCTGTGTGTGTGTCTACTGTACGTGTGTGTGAGGTGGGTGTGTGCATGCATGTGTGTGTTAATAATTAGCAGGCAGTAAAGCGGCTGTGTTAATTGCATTTAGGATCCTGCCTGGGGAGAGAGAGGGGGGAGGAACAGAGCGAGAGAGCAAGAAAGAGAATGAGGGAGAGAGGATGAAGAAGAAGAAGAGAAGGAGAGAGAGAGAGAGAGAGAGAGAGAGAGAGAGAGAGAGGCTATCTCTCATCTCTTGTTCCTGAAATAGAGAATTCCCATGTATTCTGAGATATAAAATGGAGCGAGGAGCCCTCAGGAGCAGGAAAACACACACATACAGTCTCTCATACACTCTCTTTCTTTCACACACTCACATACATAGACACACACACACACGCACACACCGCCCCTGGGAGGATGGAGCTAACCTTAATTAGCCTAACACTGTGGTGAAATTGATTGAAATGCAGAACATCAATTATTAAGCCTAACTGTTTTCATAACCCCACACACACCCTGCCATGTAGCACATGTAGAGGGAAGGAGGGGAGGGATAATAGGGGAGTGGAGGTGTGTGTGATGATAAGAAAAGAAAGGTGTGAATATATGTGTGCGTTTGTGCATGCTACAGTATCTCATAGCCAAGAAGAGTAACAAGATAATACGTGAGAACAAACTGTGGATTTCATATACTGAAAAACAACAAAATGCAAAAAAACAACAACAAACTTTTGAGAGAGAGAGATGCATGTCAAAGGTTGGAAAACAAAACTACTGTTTAAAGTGTATGTGGGGGCTCCTTTAGGAGTACCCAAGATGCTCTTTGACAAGGATCATGTCTGTTACACAATGGCTGAAGTGCATCAGCAGCATCACTATCAACCATTACTTGAATTAGGGATACACAATAAATATCGGGACCAATAAATTATTGACTGATATCGGCCTATCAAAGCTATATCAATCTATATCTGTATCGGGTTATGTTAGCCGATAAATATTGGTTAAAATAATATCTGATTTGCCAGATTATGTAAAAGCATTTAATCTGAATTCTTAGGGTAATGTTCTATAAAAGCCAAAGTATATTGGTAAAGTTTTCGGATGAACTTTACTAGAAAAAAAATAAATAAATGAACATCTGAAGAGTCAGAACTGTTCTTTGTTTTTGTTGTAATAGGGAGGTCAGATGTGCATAAACTTCTTTTTAAAATACAAAAATATGAAACTACCTTGTGGATATTGGCCATGAGAAGCAAGTAATTATTGGTTATCAGCTGAAAAAATTCATATTGTGTATCCCTACCATGAATATCCTCATCTTACTGTACATCTAATGTAGATACAGCGGCTTTTATAAATGTGCTTTTCACAGACTGATGTTACTCAAAAGTCAAGATAACAACTGATAATGTAATAAGTCTTAAATATTGAAACAATTTGTCAAAAACCAAAAATGTTTTTAATGATCAGAAAAGCAATTAAGACTGGTGATAATAAGTCCCAGATAATGTAATAACATTAGCATTGTATTAATTGGAAATTATTACTTGATGAGAGGTTTTACATGTTAAATGATTAAACTTAACAGAGTTTATAGCAGGGGTTTTTGAATGACTGCATTCCAATTTAGGATGCCAGCATGTAATTGAGGGCCACACAGAACTTTACATAGGATTTGTGAGGTCTGAAAATGGTGTTTAACAATTCCTTGAGCACTGGACTCACATAATTGCAAATAAGACCGATCACTTTCTGTCCCCCAAGGTCCAACAAAGTGCAACCACATTATACTGTGTGTACTGAACTCAATACCTTGTTAAGGGGTGCACAGTTTAAAGAAGTAGCTGAGCAATGTATTTAATGTAGGCTACAGAAAGTGAAAGTATTGAAATGTAATGATTAAAATATAATGCTGTCATTTCATGTCACATTCTGGGGCCATTCTGGGAGTAGATGTTAACCATCTTAGTTTAGCAGGTTGGCATGCTATCATTTGCTAATTAGCACAAAAGCACAGCTGAGGCTTATTGGCATGTCATTAGTTTTTCAGGTATTTGGTCATAAAGCAAATTACTGGACAAGTTAGCATTTAGAATTAGCATTTTGATCACCGGAAGTTATTACAGTTCATCCAAAAGTCATTACGGTTCATCCAGAGGGGGCCATGCATGTGAGTACCACATTTCATGGCAATCCATCAAATAGTCGTTTAATAATCAACATTTTACTCAAAACCACAAGTTTCAACCTTATGGTGGTGCAAGAGGAAAAATCCAAGGAATCACGAAGCAGGATTCATCCTCTGAGCTTCGGGAATGTGCATACAAAATATGATCACAATTCATTGAATAGTTGCTGAAATCTTTTCGCCTAGACTAAGTGGTGGACTGACCAACAGAACAGCATTACCATCCTTAGAGCCACACTGTTCTCATGGCTAAAAATAAAAACCATACCAAACCATTCAAATGTGTATAATTAAAAAAATATAAAGGATGCAGATGTATGGCTTTCTCACTGAGCCAATGACTGTGTATTACTACATTAGTTAGTGCTATACATCTTTGTCACAGCAGCCATTTTGACACTTGAGCACAGGGAAAGCACAGGTGTAATTAATAATATTAACAAAGGCTGCATACCTTTTATGTGTCCCAGTTCCATGGCCTGGTTGCTGTGCTTTCTGGCCCCCTGGCATGGTTTACTGATACATCATTACTGTAATTAGTTACTCCTGTGCTTTTTCTGTTATGACAAGTCAAAGTGCCTGCTCATACCACAGTAAAATTGACATGCATAATTAGATAGGAAGAACAACGGTGTCAATAAAAGTATATTAGTGCAAACTTTACTGTAATACTGTACAACGTCCCCGATGACCCACTGATCCTCTCTGTGGCCCTATCTCCCTAACAACCACTGCTGTTATCCAGTGACCTTTTGAACCTAACATGAGTGCAGGTCACGACCTGGTAACGGTGATGTCATTTCAACCACAAACACACTTCCTGGTGGTTGATCTTAATGGCCTGTGGTTGGCTGAATCATTTTTGGGATTATGTAGAACTCACAGGTGACCAATGAGAATAAAAAATATGTTTGAACTCCTCTTCCCGAATAGATTTGTGGCAAACTGATCTGAAACTTGATGATTTTTTTTAAAAAAGGCCAACAATACCATAATAATTTGGCCATTAATGCTCCAGGTTTGAAGATAGTTGTTTAGTGAGGAGCTTGATTGTTTTTGCTTCATCCATTTGGGACTGTACACCAGCTGAATGGTACTGAAGTGGACTAGTTGTGGTTTACTTAATGGTCTTAACAGTGACACCTCCAGGCCTAAGCCACTGGGCATTGTATGGTCATTTAACATTTTATGATGGCCCTCAGAAGCATGACTTCGTGCATCTTTTAGTTTGTCCACTGCATTGTGAAAATGAGCCCAAGGGTCAATGATTTTTCCCTGTCCAGAGTAGCAACCAATCAGCACTGTACATCCACCAAGCACAATAATTTATCAAGCCTGCTGTTAGTGAGAGAAAGAGAGACTATGGAAATTAAGGGGTCACATTTTCCCTTTTTACTAATTTTTTCTTCATTTTGTACCCTTAATATCCAAGATTAAATTATATTGGAGGAGACTTGTGTCACATTGACATTATACTAAATATTAACAGGTGTAACCCAACAGGGTTGATCTTAGCTATTGATTTTAGCTATTGTCCCAAGTTTTATTCACATAAAATCTTTGAACAGCTCTAAAGGAGCAACAGTAATAAAACTGTTATAGTGACTCTCCGCTGAAAAACCTTGACCAGAGATGGCCTAAAGTTCCAGCTGCATCCCTTATGGCGCCCCCTCTCTTCATATGACTACAGCGATGCCCTGTCTTCCTGACTGGATGACTCCCTGACCTCCAGTCTATCTTTGTCCCAATGCTGCATCGCCTCAACCCACTGAGTCAGTGGAAAACTCATTTAGGCCTAATTACATGGGCTAGGCTTCTGCCTCTCTTACTTTCTTTCACTGAAGAGGCACTTTCTTTCTTTCACCCCTTCTCTTTTCTCCTTCACTCCCTCGCTGTCCTTTTCTCTTTGCTCTCTCGTTTCTTCTCTCCTCGTGCTCCAGTTACCAGATCAAGGTAGCCCTGCACTACTAGCCAGCCAGAACACACACACAGGACATCCAACACTCCAGTGTGGCCAAGAGGCCACAGGTACCCCGGTACAAAGGCTTTTAGATGGTGCATTGTTATTTCCCTGGGGTCAGCCATAGGTTAGGGCCCAGTCTTAATTAGCTGACATAACTTATACATGATTACCCCTCTTCAGGTCCTATGGCCCCCAAACACACACACACACACACACACACACACACACACAAAGTGCCTTTCTAAGACCCAAAGCCAAGAAGTAACGAGGGTTTGTCCAGGAAAGAAACAGAGAGATGTACACGCACACGCATCCTGTCTAAGGTTTAGAATCGAGGGGTCAGGTAGGTGAAATGTAAGGAACCCTGCAAGGAACCTTACCCCTGGACGTCAGGCAGCTCAAAAACAACGTCAGAAACAAAAGTCATGTTAATGATAGATGACAGTCTGGGGTCAGCGTTGGGGTCATATGTCAGGACCTACACTGCCATGTCACCAGAAACTGAAGATGACAGACAGGGAAAGTTAAACAAATCCCATCTGTGACAGGTAGGTTTTTACCTTAGACATATAGACAGCAACATAAAGACAGATATACCATTATTAGACATGGCTAAACCTGCTAAAAATAGGTGATTAACCCTTTTCCCATTGCCAGTTAGAGGTTGTTTTTTTGTTGTTGTTTGTTTGTTTTTTCTTTATATGTGCTGGAATGCTAAGACTCAACTCATGTCTGTGCAGGAGAGCAGAGGGAAAGACGTTTTTTAAAAGTGTCTGTATGTTCAGCTCTCAGTGTTTTTATAGCTTCTAGCTGAATCTTTGTAGTTTGGAGTTTAGTTTCTCTATTCTATTTGCACATTCAGTTATCTGCCTTATTTTACTGTTTCATGTTCACTTTGTGTGTGTGTGTTAGGTCACTAGTGATGAAAACCCAACATTTCCTGATTTTGCTGCTTCATAATAAAAGCTTTCAGATAGCAAAATAACAGGGGACTTTTATTATGAAGAATTTATAGAAAATAAAATGTTAATCCACTGTTTTACAGATGTTTGATTAAAGACAAGTGCATCGTCAGTAAAAATGCACCCTCAAGCAAACTCTGCTGTGCTAGGCTGACACTGAGTCAAGCCAAGCAGCACATGTGTATGACAAGAGCAAAAGACTTGCAGAGGAGACAACAGAGGTGATAAGCCTTCACATTGCCCCCCCCCCAAAAGGGGCGAAAATTTGTGTGTCATGTTTATATCACTGCCATCACTACGCTACAGCCGATAAATGAATATGACTACTGCAGAGTCATTTGACCCTGGGAGTGAATGCCGATTGTACTCTTTCCCATTGAAGACAAAAGCTGTGTTTGTTTGAATGTATAATGGAAAAAGCATTTCCAAAAATGTATCTTCTGGAATTGCTGTGCTTGCATTTCTTTAACACAGAAACCAATGAAAGCACATAATTACACTCTAATAATCTACTCTTAATGTGATACGATATTGACAGAAAAATTCTGTTCATCAGGAGGCATGCTTACCAGGACAGAAATCTGAACCTACTATTACTCTCCTGGACCAGTCAACCTCATGTTCATATGAAATCCATAATACACCGCAGACTAACAGGCTGGTGTAAGCTCGCTGTTGCAATAATACATATGCTGCTGAGTATAATTTACCAACCTGAATTACTCTCATAGTTATTGGAAAGGATTTTGCATTTGCAGCCGCTGCACGAGACAGCGTGGTTACAGCACGTCCGATCGATATCCAGCCCATAAAGCAGACGCCATAGTCACAGGAATTAACGTGCCTGTGTCTATAAACCATTCAGAAACATAAACATAAACTGAAATCCGTTCTGCAACCACAAGAGATAAAAGTGACTGCCACCATTACCAGTCTATATTACACTTCCAGAAAGTTTAGGTACACACAGGATATGGTATTAATTTGTTTGGGAAATGCTTACTGCTCTGCACTGTAATAGGGCTCAGGGGAACAGATGAGATCCAAGGCCAAACCATAAGGAAGGAGGGCGAGCATCAACAACAACAGCTTAATGATGCTCTGGTAATGGAGCACAAGCGGGTCACTTAGAAAGAGTACTCACTCTGGCAGGCAAAAACACACTTTGCACACACTTCAGGAAATATGTGCACTAACACAGATGTAACGGGGAAGACCCAGTGGGTGTTGAGTATTAGTGTGTAGTGTGTATGCCAAAAATATGTAGAAGCAGGAGCATGTCTAGACAGATGAATAACAAACATGCATGTTTCAATCAATCCATGCAGGTGAAAATTAGCCATTTCACTAAATTTGGGACAATTCCATCATAAGAAGTCAACTAATGTGCAAGTTAAAGCCATACACACACACATACAGACACAATCTCATCACTCCAACTCCAAACCTTTTAACTGCAAAGGGTTTTAATGTGTTTTAATGTCGCTGGGATGTTTAACTGTAAGGCCGTCATTTCGCTAAGTAGCTTGCTGCACTGTGCTCAGGAGGGAGGGGGTTAGAGGTTTCACTCACTGACAGTAAACAAATCTAAATAATTCAGAAGGAGAAATTAACATTTTATTTATTTGTTATTTATCAATTACTGTTTCAGGGTTGTGATCCATTGAGTGTGTGTGTGTGTGTGTGTGTGTGTGTGCCCACATAGAAGTAAAATGGAAACAACTGTGAGTCTTACAGCAAGACTCCTATTGCTTGTCTTTGCTGAATCTGCTTTGAAATGTGATTCCTGCTTTTGCTGAAAAAGTAATTACTTCAGATTGTGAACAACAAAACCTTTTAAAATCAGGATTATGAGGTCTCAGATTGTTCAGCGTCAGAACTGAGGAACCTTGATGCAAAAGGAGCCATCTCTTGAAAACACTAACCAAAAACAGAGATAGGTTACACCTCTTAAAACGTTTTTGAGTGGTATGATAAAAGTTTGAAAGGTATGTTTTCCACATACCAAACAGATAAGACACAACATGTTATAATGTGGAGGAGTGTTGGCAGATGTGTGGGTTTAAAATGATAAAACTGTATGTTCTTCATAAAAGCAAATGTCTAAATTAACACATTCACAGATTAATAATCATGTAGGTTATATAGAGCTTCTCACTCAAAGGTCTTTCATTAATGTGCCTCTACCTCCCTCTACTGGCTATTTTAGTGTATTACATCTAGCACCACGACTGTTCATCTGTTCATCTAAGCCCTCATTATATCTCCTAAATTGTGCATTTATCATGTAGCCCTTGAAGCAATTCAGCATATTTCAAAAAGCTTAATGTATTTGTGTGATTATTGCAATTGTTGAGTTGTATCCACATGGTTGAATGCACTTATTGTAAGTCACTTTGGATAGAAGTATCACTTAAATGAATGCCATTATAGCAAGGCACAAACATTTTTGGTGTAAAATGTACATAACAGGGGAAAGCTGAAATACATTTCTAAGACAGTGAATAAAAACAACTTTTTGTTATATTATTTAGAAGAGGATTGTAAATGAAGGCCTACTAAATTTTCACAGGTATGAAAGACATCTAAGATCCAAGCCTGTTTATACTTTTCATTTAGCAAATGCTAATAAATAGGGGCACAAAGTCTGACTGCATTAACAGCTTAGTGTACAATTTTAGTAAAGTGGTGTACGTGTGCGTTAAAAACAGTTACAAACTGGTAAAATATGGGTATTCAGAGTTATGGAGGATAGTGAGGAAAGGTTGGCTAACAGGGTTGTTTTTGGCTTACCTCAACATTAGCCGTGAGCAAACAGGACTCCAACAAGCAGCCAGCCCAAATAGTATGTTCCTTCAAGTTTTACGGTTGAAACTCAGCCCAAAGACGAAAAAGGAGACGAAAGAGGTAGACAGTCCCGGTTCTAGCAAAGCTTCCCAGCTAGTTTAATCCAAAAATGTCGGTACAAAAAAACAAAA
>JAJHUR010105615.1:0-15449 GCA_027495735.1 Lutjanus campechanus
GAGTGATGAAGGGGAAAAAAACTTTCCATTGTGACCAGCTAACAAGTACCAACACATGCATCTAAACATGCTGAATTTTAATTAAAAAATAAATAATGATAATGATATAACAAATATAATATAATGAGAAGAATCTCTAAAATCCAATATGAAGAGGCATGTCTTGTTTGTTTAGTGTAGTAACCCTAATAATTGGTAATTGGTATTGATGTGGAGCTACTTGGTCACAAGCAATTGAAACTGAGACAGGATTTTAAAGGCCAATACAGATATCTTTTTTTTAAGACTGACGAGCTCAGGCTTGTTCTCATTGCTGACAAGAACACAAAATGTTTTTATTTTTCAAGAACCCATCCTCATTGCATCTTCTTGCCGTCCCAACACGTTCTCACTCCCAACTTGTCAAATACGGTGCTGCTATGATGCTCCAAACTATGACGCTGTAGGTTCTCCTCTAGCATCAGTTTTGCACACGTCTCTGTGGTCAAGTTGACAACAATAAATATGCCAGGAACAGGTAGACTTTCAAAATAAATGCAAAAAAAAAAAAAAACATTTAGGAGGTTTAGGCACAAAAATTATGTGGTGTGGGTTCAAATAAGAAAGTTACTTACACAAGTTTATGTATATAACGTAACTCACACCTTAGATTACTTAACAAGTCAACGCTGACTTGTGGTATCACATGAGACACAAACCTCTGTCTCCTGGGTGAAAGTCCTGTGTTTGTCTGATCCAACTATCTACCCTCCTCCTCCATATGCAGATTTTCTTGCTCTTTATATTACACCACCTGACCTGAAGCACTGACCAAGCTGCCGGATTTGACGCGTTGGGGGTAAGTGGAACTGAAACTGAAATCGTCCAATCTTTTAAATACCTGTGAAACCGGCCATACAGTAGACAGCAGTCTCACTTTTGCTCATGTGGAGCACAAAACCTATATTTCCTCTTGGAATATTGTTGGATTTTGGCAAGTTGTTGATGTCTGGCATCATGTCTGTGCTGGACTATGGAGATATTCTTTATTCTCATGCTGCGCACACTACCTTAAAACATCTTGATGCAGTGTAACTTTGTGCTTTGTTCTTTTTTAATTACAGGAGATACATATATTTATCTTACATTGTATTTGTCTCTATTATTTACATTATATCACTATAGTATATGAAAAAGGAGGCTGCTCCAACATGATAGAGAACTACACTTTATTATTTTTATGCATAAAAGCTAGCTGAGTGGATCACTTCTTTTCTCAGATTTAAAACCACTGCTCACCTGACCAGATCTTGGGACTGTTAAACTTTAGTTAACCCTCAGGCAAATACTGAACTTCAGAAAATTGCCTTTGAGAACTCTGCACCTTATACATTTTGTGAATTATGTAGGATTTTAAAACATCAATGACTCATCTGATTGGCTGATTTCAAACTTTTATTTTTCAAATCTATTTAGAGATGCTGTCTGTGCTTCTGTTTGTCTGGTTCTGTTTATTTTCCTTCTGTACTCAGGTCTCTCTTGCAAAGGAGATCTTGATCTCAATGAGATTACCTGAATAAATAAAGTTATATATTCATATCTTTATATATAGACAGAAACTTATCTTATTTCTGTAACAGAATCAGACAAAATAAGTTATCTTTTTTATCAGCTGGTCAGTTGGAGGACAGGTCATTTAGTAAACCTGCCAAGAATTCAACATAAAAATCTGTCACTTTAGGCATATATATATATCTTAATTTAAAATGATCATCTTGCCGGTTATTGTAGAAACGTCTGACAGCTGTGTTCACCAGCTGTCTGTCATTTATGCTTGATGACACCAGGCCTATCTGCACGCTGGTTCAAACTGATGTGAAGTGATCACGCACATCATTTATGTACAAAAATACTTGCTTCTCTGCTGGTTGTTATTGCTGGTTGCTGGTCCTTATTTTTCTGCCAACTAATGGGATTAAGGGTGAAATCATGCTAATGTTCTCAACTACCTCAAACATATCTTTGGTATTTCTGTACTGCAGTTTTATGTTGCTCGTCATCTGATGCTTGTTATGGTTTTGGTTTCTCAGTCACTTCCTGTGTTATCTTGGTGTGTCTTCCTATGTGTGTCCTTGTTAGTTTTACTTCCTGTCGTCTGTTTTCCTGCTCTTTTTGATCAATGATCATTTTCACCTGTTCTCGATTGCACTCACCTGTGTCTTGTTATCCCCCTCCCTCCCGTTCCTGCCAGTGTTTCCTTGACAGTTTGTTTGAATTCACAGTGGGGGTTTTTTTTGGATTTTTTGCTTTGTGTGTTTCCTTGAGTGGTTTCTTTCTTTCTTTGTATTTTTTTTGTACTTTGTATTTATTAAACCTTTGAACTCATCCACTCCTGTTCCAGTCTGCATTTGGGTCCAAACCTGTTATTCTTGAATTGTGACAATGCTGATATATCTGCAGTGGGCTTATACTGGCCAATCCACCTGGCTGATTTATAAATCTAACTACTGTACAACTACGCACATGAGACTAAGACTGGCCACAGCCCAGAGAAAAAATAGGGGGAAAAGAAACTTCTTCTTCTAATTCTTAGTGCATTCAAGGTAATTTTACTTCACAAATTGTTAAAAATGTCTTCTAAGACAGAAGGTTTTCTGCTATTGTGCTGTCTTGTATGTTATTAGTAGCATGACCACATTAGGGATGAAGATTCCTCATCAGGACTGATCTTACTCTTGACTGTTGTCAGCGTTTCAAATGCTTGATGCCAAGCAAACCACCAGAATAACTGTGATATTTAGTTTTGTGTACATTGGCTTGAAAATATATGTGTAAGCCTCAGTATTAGCTGAATAATTAGTTGAAATATTATAATACAAAATGTATTATTATAATAAATATTGCCAAGTGCAATATCCATATAGCAGAAGCTGCAATTTTTGGATAAAAGTAAAACAACATTCCTTTATAATTGAAGCACTGTGGAGCTACAGATGCCGTGACCTACAAATCATATTCTCCAGCTGTAAGGGAACATGGCTATTTGGTACAGCCCCCAACAAAATTCACACAATTATTTTAACATTTTTTTCAGTAACAATGAAATGCAAAAATTACCATTACTACTTGTGACTCATATTGCAATATCTGTCAAAATAATTGTATTATGTTTTTTTGTTTTTTGTTTTTGTATTTCATTCAGGCCTACGCAGTATGCAATGATTTTTTCATTTGATATGACATTTTTGGTGATAGATGGCTCTTATTTTTTTTCACAGCACTTCTCATTCATCATCTTTGTGTACCTCAGTGCAGTGCTGGGAAATAATTCAATATTATCAGTTAGTGTCATTCACAATAATCATGTTAAGTTATGACTATACTATACTATACTATACTACTTAATGTAAAGCATAACAGTTGCACAGAGCCTTAATTGAGAGATCAGCCTTTGTTTGTTTAAAGTGCAGTGATGGTCCAGTGTAATTACGCATATTCATTCAGTAATGAAAAATTGATATCAAGAAGGCTAAAACATACATGTTTCTGTGTGTGTCTGTGTGCTGTGTAACTGTGGATGCTATCTGTATTAACCCACAGCTGACCTGCTTTGAGTCTCTGCATGCAGAGGAAGACAGAGGGTTGACTGGGCTTCTGCCTGTCACTGTGCAGCCATTTCATGCCATGTGGGGTGGGGGGGGGACGTGCCCTGGGCTGCACCCTTCCACAACACAGGCACCAAACAGCTGTAAGACTCACTCACTGATCTCACACAGTGCCATTCACCTCTGCCAGTGCCAGCCAAGTCACGCTTCACCAAGGATATCTGTATCAACCCTAATCTGCACTCTATGATAGCAAATGTACAATAATACACCTTTATGGGAATGCTGTCTATCAAATTATATATTTTATTGATC
Organism: Lutjanus campechanus; assembly: GCA_027495735.1. Taxonomy (NCBI): domain Eukaryota; kingdom Metazoa; phylum Chordata; class Actinopteri; order Lutjaniformes; family Lutjanidae; genus Lutjanus; species Lutjanus campechanus. The sequence continues at coordinate 3,900 of JAJHUR010105615.1, forward strand.
ATATTAAATATAAACTCTTGACTGACTCTTCAAGGTAAGACAAGGAAGGAAACATTGATTACTCATGAAACCCTAAATATCCACATAAACCACATTACAGCAGCAGAAACAACAAGAAAAAAACAAAACAAGGCTCGAGTGTGAAATTAATCAGAACATCTCACACTCTCACGACCAGCAGCGTCCAGCACAACCTCCTGTAACATAAATGCAACCAGTGACATCAATGCACAGTTTCAGGAGACATGCGCACAGCGACTGTGGCATGCGTGACTTGATGCTCATCCATCCACCAGTCCTCATCATCCTCGGGATCATTGCATAATAGGAGAGAGATTAGCCTTGTGGACCTAAGCATCAACAGTGTTTGGCAACAACTCCACCTTGACCTTTCAGTCTAATTCCATTTCCTTCTGAGGGGGATATTTGACTGCTTGTTATGTTTCCACTTGCTGTGTGTACCTGATTTACTTGTTTCAACAAAACAAGCGCTCTGTTTGTCTTTGTTGTTTGTTTGTTCCTAAGATTAAGTGATAAATTAGTCACCCTCACAGTTAAGTCCTGTATTGTGGAAAACAAATTATATTTCACATTTATCAGGCCAGCAACATAACAATTAGCAAAACCTTCATCTTTTTATCAACCTAAATTTTTTTTAAGATTTACTCCCAGGCAGAGGCCCCATTTACTACAGGTTTACTACAGATTTACTGCTTAACTATTTACTTAATTTCTGGTGTTGGGAGGGTGATAGTTCTGCATGCAGTGTGTACAATTTAGTGGCATCTAGTCAACTTGCAGATTGCAAACATCTCATCCTTCCAAGGAAACTTGTGCAAAGACTGTAATCTAGAGCCAGTGTTTTGTTTGTATGTTCTGGACTACTGTTGAAACATGGTGGTGCAACATGGTGGACCCTGTGGAAGAGACCCTCACCCCACGTAGGGGCTAATTCTAAAGTAACAAAAACATACTTATGAGTATTGTACTCCATTTCTGCCACATTCTGCCCATAGATCCCCGTAAATCTGGAATATGATATTCATAAGTATGTTTACATATAATGTGAATCTGTGCATAAACTGAAAATAAGAACTGCTGTGTTTTCATTATCTTAGGATGAGCAATGAGCCATGTTCCACCACCATCTTTCTATAGTAGCCCAAAACAGATAAGCCAAACTCCGGCTCAGAGAGGGCCTTTCATGTTTTTCATGGTTTTGGTGGCCACCATATGTTCTCCTACACATTGGGAAGGGGAGAGTGAGGCGAGGTGTTTGCCACCTGCAAGCTTACTGCTAGATGCCACTAACTCTTACACAGAGTTAGTGGCATCTAGCCACAGAGAATATTTTTGCACCTGTTTATTAATGGAAAAATGACTTGCATACATTTCATAGTGTTATAAAAGTATTGTGGGGAGGGTCCAAAGGAAATACAATGCTGAAGAGGGATTCACTTTGTGAAAATAAAGTCCAGCACCCCCACCCCACCCTACTGCAAAAAGTTTCATACAGTCTACATGAAATGTGTATGTTTATATTAATATACCATATGTACACATATATTAGTGTTGAACGATTGGTAAAAAAAAAAGTCATATTGTGACTGCAATATGATTAGTGGGAATGATCACTTTTGCATTACAACCTTCATTTTGACTGAAAAATAAACTGTGATGATGTGATATATAGGGGTGTAAGAAAATATCAAATCACTTGACACATGCACGCAAAGATTCATGGCAATGGTTCATTTTCTGTTGTCTTTAAACCCCATCTGCTAGTTAGCAGTGTTGTTATCATCACCGTTTTGATTGCATAAAAAAGTAACTTTTCTAACTCAGATTTCTACATATATGGTGGTGTGTTCTTTATACAGTGACAGTTCCTAAAATTAGAAATGGCAGTATGGGGCACCCTGGTAGCTCAGTTGGTCGAATGTGTACCCTGTACTGAGGCCGAGTCCTCTGCAGTGGCTGTGGATTCGATTCCAGCCTGCGCCCTTTGCTACATGTTTCCCCCCACTATCCCTCCCCCTTTCCTGTCTCAACTTCAGCTGTCCTATCAAATAAAGGCATAAATGCCCCCCACCCAAAATAATAAAAAACATAGCATTATATCACCTTGCTTATAGTATTGCAATATATTGAATCCTAACCCCTGTATTGTGATACACATATCACCAGATTCTTGCCAATACACAGCCCTATAATATACTGTACTGTACTATACTATAATTTTCTGACAGTCCCTAAACATTTTCACAGATAAATTGCTTGTGTGTTCTCCAAATAAGCATTTACAGAGTGTGAAATGCACCAATTACCAAGATACCAATTTAGACCCTTTGGAAACGCCTGAGGACTCTGTACTAGTAGTGACTGTACCAATACAATTTGTTTTCAGCCATATTTACATAAAATAGCTTCACTAAAACAGGTGTTGCTAATGATACTAATTAGGGCCCTGCTCTATTCAATGTAGCAGAGCCTTTCCAGTGACCGACTCTGTTTGACCTGAACGCAAAGAACCCTTAATTAGTAACACTGTACACAGTATAAACACCTGAGTTTACTCTACTACTTCATGTCAACATGGCTGCTGTGTAAAAGGTCTGTGACAGGCTGTAGTGTGTGAACTCACTTATACGAGCTGCCAGCTGTGATCTCCTCTTTGATCTGCCTGTTCACAGCATCCGCCGCCGCCCTCCCTTTGCCCTCTCCTTTGCCCTCTCCTTCCACCTTCAGGACTACTTTCTTCACCCCCTCCTGTTTACTGGACTTCTTTTTCCTCTCCTGCCCCTGGAGGAGATCTTTCTCCTGCACCTTGTCAGCGATCGCGCTCTTCTCCACACCGCTGTCCGCATCCAGCACTGCGTGCTGCTTGGCGTGCCTGGACCTGTCCGGTGCCCGGTCGTCGACGGTGGGCTGTTTGGGTATCCAGGGGTGGTCGTACCTCTTCGGGATAGGCCAGGGCTTGAAGTCCTTCTGGTACTGGGTCTCGCTGTTGAACGGGATCTCCGGGCCGTGGTACTCGTTCTTGGGTTTACAGCTCGGTTCCGGTCGCACTTTCCAGTGTTTAAAGTCCTCGCGCATCACCGAGCTGCACACGCGCTCCTCGGAGACGCACCTGCGCGGCGCGCGTGCCGCCGTCGTGGTGTGGGATTCCGCGCGAGACGGCTGCGTTTCTATGGCGACCCGGGCCTGGGGAGGGTGGAGCGGCGGCTGCAGTTGGATGTGCTGCATCTCAGACGCGTCCGTGTACTTGGTGAACACCAAAGGCACCGCAATGTCAGCCTTGTCCAGCTGGTTCCAGAAGCGGGCCATGCAGCACGCCCTGCTGATACAGGGCCACGCCATGGTGGGCTGTACGGAGCTCCACTACAGTACAACCTGCACAAATATGTCTCTACACTCCGGTGTCCTGATAGGAGAGAAACAAGATGTCCGTGTGTCAGCTTGCACGACGACTCCAACACTGCTGTCGTTAAATTAGACTGATAAATAAATCCATTGTCCGTCTAAAATACACAGATTTAAACGAGTTGATGAAAAACCGACCGTGCTGACTGTTTGCTCTGCTCCCCTCTGTGCCCGCTCCGTCCCGTACGTCCTGCTACATCACTCCACGGCAGGGCACTGCAAGGAAAAACTGCCCCGCCCGCCTGCCCCTGCTCAGCATCCCGGAGACACAAATTGGAGCCGCCGAGGAGGAAAATAAGAGTCAAGTCAGAGAGAAGAGCAAAAGTCTTCCGGTTTCACCTGCAGCCTAAAAGCCCTTACTGATGCGGTCTAAACTCTTGTGTAAGTGTGTACCTCTCATAATACCCAAAAGGAAACAAAACACATCAAAAGGTGTGTCTATTGTAAATGGCACATTGCCTTTATGTCGCATACCTGTAGCTATACACACTCAATTCGATCTTTTATTTTGAAATTTCAACAACAATTTCCGACAAAATACTGTTAAAAACGGAAAGATTAACGTGATGTGTTTTTTCACGCACACTGCGTAGTGGAATAAGAGGAGGAGGGACATTCTTTGGTCCAGCCATCACTTTGATTCGGTTTCCCTCAAAATCTTGATGTTTGTTAGCATTTTGTTTTCAAAAATGAGAAACATTCTGGCCCAATGTAAACTAAATAAAAGTAACAGAAAAATGATCTTGGTGGAAACAAAATGATCAACAAAGAAACATTATGTTACCAGAATAATTGGTTTAAAAAAAGGAGAAAATATTAAATAGGATAACAATTGGAATCACTGCTGGATTGAACATAATATACTTTTATAAGGAAGAAAGTTATGAAGTAGCTGTAATTTAATTTCATGTCATTTATTATATTTATAAGGACAACATAGGCTACATTAATCAGAATGTCTGTAAATGTGCCAGTGTTAAGCAGCTGCTAACATTCAAGACAGCAACAAAAAAAGAATTCTCAAGACAGAACACAAGCCATGCAGAGCAACATGACACAGCAGAACATCAGCACAGTAACACAGCAACAAACAAACAAATCGTTTCAGCACAAATAGTCATGCAAGGAACAACATGCAGACATGCAGAGCAGCAATAAACAGGATATAAATAAAATAAAACAGTCATTATGCTGATCTCTGTAAAATGTTAAAAGTTATGGGTTAGTAAAATGGTCATGCACACTAACACACAGAGTTTTAAGTACAAATTGTTAATGAAATATATATTTCATGCATGCCCTATATTAATAGCAATGATAATAATCTTTAAATTATGTAAAATATTTGAATTAGAAATACTTTTTTGATCTGTGGGGGAGTTGCTTCCATTCAATAATAGGAATATAAAAGCATAGACAATGATAAGAAAAATAGCAATCAGAAAAAGAAGTATATGTAAAACATATATGCATTATACTACAATATGCAACAATATATACAGAGAGGAACAGTGTACATCAACGATAAGTATAAAAAGCAGGAGTATTATAAATAAGCGTATTAGTTGAAATGTACAGTACAAATTCAGCTAATTCCATAAAAGCTCCACCCTGTTAAATGTAATACTGATTCATGCAAAACTGCCTTTGTGACAAACATTATCCATTATTTGCAGACTGTGCCAGCAAATAGAAGAAGACATCACATGAATAATGCCAACTCATCAGACAGCCTGAGGGCCTGTCTCACGTTGGACTACAATTTCCAAGACATCTGAAAGACGAGCACATTATCCAAATAGAGGTTTTAATAATGGAGGCTGGCAGCTCATTTTTAGAAGCAATAATCACTTGCACGCTTGAAGGCATGATCCCTTTTATATATATATATATATATATATATTAATATTATTACTATTTTTGTGTTTGATTTAACTGCATTTACTTTTTTGTCAGTGGGTGAGCAGTATACGTAAAACATTAACTGTCTGACTGAGCATTAAAGATCAAAGTGTTAATGAGATGATTAGAGTAGATAAAGCCTGAATAAATTAATAATTTATGAAGATGTAATCAAAGGGCAAAACAAAATGGAGTGGCAGTCAGACCTATTGGCCCTGACAAATGTCAGTCTAACAGAAGCTAATGAGGAGAACAGATTAAAAAGATAAACATGAAGGAGACACAGAGACAATGAGACTATACAAGGTTTCACAGTCCACTGAGCGTCTGTCTCTGTGTTGTGTGTTGATTGACTTCCACTGTCTCCTGTTCTCTTTTTTTTTTCTTCATCAGCACCTTGAAGGGACAGTTAACTCCAAAGTCAAAAATACATATTTTTCCTTTTTTTTACTGTGAGCACCACAAGTCATTTAGTGCCATTATATTGGAGAGAAAGCAGATGGCTGATAAACTCTTCAACTCACTCCAAAACTATCTAGATGGACAAATAACACTACAGGTAAAAGTAAAAATATGTATTTTTGATTTTGGGTTGAACTGTCCCAAGGCAGGCAGCGGTACAAAAATAAGAACACGTAATCTACACAGATACTGAACAAAACAGACAGTTTTACAGTGTAACATTTCAAAATAAAAGTCATGCATCCGTGTCTCCAGATCATTGAAAATGGATGATCGGAGTTTCAAAACTTTCTGTAATATATTCCAGTCTGAGGGTTAGAGCTGCAACTAACGATTATTTATCACCATGATCAATTCATCCGTTGATTATTTTCTCTAATAATTAATTAGTTGTTCGGTCCATAAAATGTCAGAAAATGGTGAAAATGTTGAACACAGTTTCCCGTCCAAGATGACGTCCTCAAATGTCTTGTTTTGTCCTCAACACAAAGATATTCAGATTACTGTCAGAGGACTGGAGATGAATGATTATTTGAGCCAATACAGATGCTGATATTAGGGAGGACAAAAATCCAGACGTCGATACATCAGCCAATATTCTTTATACAGAGTATAATTTACAGAACATAGAATATATAAACACAATTTTTGCAATGATCTCTCAAAAGTGGTCAAACTTTTATTAGTATTAGTAAGTCATAATAAACAATATTAAAAAACAAAAAAAGGATCGAAATATACTTAAAATGCTGATTATAAAGTTAACAAAATAAACAAAACAAAAAACCCCAAAAACAAAACAAAACTATCTACATTACACATATATTCTGATTCTGATGTAGACCAATATAGTTGTGATAGGGCAATGTCAGCCCTATAATATTGGTTGAACACTACATCAGTCAGGCTCTAAAAGAAACCAGAAAATATTCACATTTCAGAAGCTTAAAAAATGACTCCAAATGATTATTGATTATCAAAATAGTTGTCGATTAAATTAATAGTTGACAACTAATTAATTAATGACTATTTGCTGCAACTTTACTGAGGGTGAGGAGTACTTAGAGATTCCCAAAATCAAAAAATACATGTTTTTCTCCTGGTCTGTTATGCTGTTTATCCATCTAGATAGTTTTGGTGTGAGCTGCAGAGTTTTGGAGATATCAGCTGTAGAGATGTTTGTCTCCTCTACAATATAATGGGACCAAGAGTGTGTTCACATAGAAAGTGAATATAACATTTTGTACCAGTAGATTACATACAAAGGTACACAGTTAACGATGCACACCAAACGATGTGAATGACATGAATCGACATATATACCAAAAAACATTTGAAAATCAGAACAGCATCTTTTTCTGAAAAATCATGACCCATTTACTCAAGATAATCCACAGACCTCATTGTGAGCAGTTTCATGAAGGAACTACTTTCTTTCTGCAGCAGAATCAACTTTAGAATCTACATGAAACTGCTCACAACAAAGTGTGGATTATCTTCAGTGACCGGGTCATGATTTTTGGAAAGAGAAACACACACACGCACACGCACAAAAGGATGTATAAATCACACTGCAGGGCAGGGAAATGTGTATATTGGATTTGGGGGCTGGACTGTCCCTTTGAATGCCCTTTCCCCGGTCCCTGTATGGACGTTTGGTAACAACAACATATAAAAGTGATAAGAACTGTGTCATAGCTCTACAAAGGACCTTTATCACTGTCTGTATCAGCCTGAGATGTAGTAACATGGTTGCTCAACCAGATGGAGCTGCCTTTACACCATTTTAGACCAAAATATAAAAGTCATTCTAACCACTGATTGCCTTCCATGCAGTGCATGATATTGAAAACCCACAAAAAGCAACATAAAAAGGCCTTTGACGTTCCCCTCTTCCACTGAATACGGTTATTTGACATGCTTGAGTGCTCTGCTGTGTGTTTCAGCGGCTCCTCGCTTGCAGGGTCAAAAGTCAGATGTGGTAGATATGGATTGACAAATCAAACCCTACATTGAGTCCCTGAGATAAGACTGTCAATAGGAGGTAATGGTGGAGAGGTGAGGAGGGCAGACTTTGGACCCACTTCACTCTTTACTCGCTCTCTTTCTTTGCCACCGGCTGCAGCTCCTCGGTTCATCTCTTTTCTCTTGTGGTAAAAATGATCGATTTTGCCCCTCTGGATTTGCCGGCGCACAGGAGGCTGCAGACGGCCGCAGTGCTGCAGTGGGTCTTCTCCTTCCTTGGTCTGGGTGAGAGTGCGTGTTTGTACTGCATGTGTGTCCTCTGGAAACATCTGCAAATGATGGAGTGTTAATGGGACGGTACTGTTCATGGAAGACAAATCTACAGTTATTCTTGTTTAATTTACAGTAGCTGCTCAAACATGTTGGCCCAGATGCTCTTGGGTAAAATGTAACTGAATGAAAGTTAGAGAACAGTTGTCACAAAGTGATGTGAACGTCTGGATGGCCAGCAGGGGGACATAAATAGGACATGACCTGAGTTTTGACCCTGTCAGGTTAAAATAATTATTTTCATACAAGACTTACTGATCCTAGAATTGTTCATGTTCTGTTTTTCATTAGGTTTGGTTGGTAACTCTTCAGATTACAGCCCACAGTGTACTGTGTATTTACTCTGTTACCATTACATTTACCATCACAGTACCTCCCAAAACCTTTATGTAGGTGCTGGGTAACAAGATGGAATAAGGGGGTAAATATTCAGGATTTTACAAAGAAATTTTACTGTAGTTAATTTTTAACTACTGTATACATATTCTATTATTACAGGGTAAGTATGAGCTAAACCTTTGTAATGAATTTAGAGATAATTTATGCTGTAGTTATTTATTTTTATAATTTTCTTTTTTTTATTATACTGTAGTTATTTTTTTAATTACTGAGTACCTATTCTATTATTACAGGATAAGTATGCATTACTGAGCAATTATCTAAATGTTTTAACTCCTGGATTGTTATATATGCAGGCTGTATTCTGAGGCACTGACACTTCTGTCCTTGTTACATGTATTTACACAATAACTAACTCATGCTGTAATTATTTTTAACTATTGGATTCTTGTTCTTTTATTACAGGGTAAGTATGATGGACTGAGCAGTCATCTGGTTGTTTGAGATGAATTAATGGGTACCTGTTCTGTTATTAAAGGGTAAGTGTGATCTAGTTAAAAAATAATTACAGTGTAAATTCTCTGTTCAGATAATTCCTCAGTATCATACTTACCCTGTAATAATAGAATAGGTACCCTGTAGTTAAAAAATAACTACAGTATAATTTCTCTGTAAAATCCTGAATTGTTAACCTCTGATTCCATCTTGTTAGTACCTACAGTATATAGGTATTGGTAGGTACCATGCTGGTACAGTGTTATGTTAAAAAAGTACACTATAACTCTGGAGTAATTATGCAGTATGCTGCGAGCAGTAATGTGAAGTGTTAATGCTTGTTGACTGCTTTTATAAATTCTCAGTCTCAGCAGGCAGTGCTCAGGCCTGACCTGTACTGGTGGGAGGTTTGTCCCGTCATAGTTGGTACTAGTTTCATGATGATTGTGACAGTAAATATCAGCCTCACACCAGTTTGTCTTCATGTCTTCATGGGAGGCATGGTGGTGCAGTGGTTAGCTCTTTTGCCTCACAGCAAGAAGGTTCGGATGCAGCCTTTTTGTGTGGAGTTTGCATGTTCACCCCGTGCATGTGTGGGTTTCCTCAGGATGCATGCTAGGTCAATTCTCCAGGCAGCAAATCTGATCAAGGTGCTGGCTTAGACCTGGAGTTGGTCCCTGGGTGCTGCACACTGGCTGTCCACTGCTCCTGATACTAAGATTGGTTAAACTGGATGACAGTTGTCTCAATAACGTCGACCTTTTACATTTTTATGCTTTTTAAAAAAAGTTATAATATACAACATTTCCACTTTAAACATGCAATATGTAAGCTCTGCCAGCTGCAGTCTCTCACATTAAAACAATAACAAAAGATGCAGTTTGATGACATCATGAAGCAGAGCAGCATCATGGGAGTTGTTGTCTTCATTGTTAAACAACCACCATTACCAGTGACAATCTATCTGACATAATGTTTTAAAGTTCTAGTCACGTTACTTTTCCATTACTTCCATTACTTTTAGTTTAGCTCAATACCAAATATGTTCAAACTGTTCAGCCTAAAATGTTGTATGTTCATTAAGGTTTGGACGAACATTTAGAACAGTAAACTGTCATAAACCTGTCCTGGTGCCTGCTGTTTTTACCCACTCACATCCTGATCACCAGCATCCTCACCTGCAGTCCCAAAATATTTATTCAATATTTAATTTTATTTAATATAATTTAATATATTTAATATTGCAGTAGTAGTAGTGGTAGCGGCAGTATTGACAGGTTAATTAGCTAACTGGATTTCTATGTAACTAATGTTTAGAACTTCACTGTACTGTGATGTTTCTCTTCTCTGATTTTAAGACAAAATAACACTGAATGTTTTTTCACCAGAGGCCATGATAATTAATAATAATAATGATAATTGACAAAGATTAGCTGCTTCCTCTGAGAGAGTGGTGTTGTGAGACTCCTGAAGTCTTGTAATGTGTGCACAGTGCATGGTAGAATGTTAATCTATATTTTTAAATGTATTTTAAAATTGTAATATTCCTAATAATCCCCATTTTACTACATTTTCTACATGTAACTGTAATCTGATTACATCTTTGTAACTAATTGAATAGAGTTACCTTTGTTTGTGACCTGATTATGTAATCCCATTACCTGAGTCATGTTCAGATAGATTTTCACTGACAATGATGGTTGGTTAATAATTAAGTCAACAACTCCCATGATGCCATGCTCCTCCACAACACCATCAAACTGTGTCTTCTGTTAGTGTTTTAATGTGAGAGAGACTCTTCACAGCAGAACTGACATATTGTGTACTTAACTGAAGTGTCCTGACCAAAATACAGAGCAATAATGAGTTTTAGATAATCATTACAGAACAGATAACACAACAAAATCAGATGAAAAATGAAATGTAATTATAAAACCATGAATATTTCACCCTTAGAAACAGCTTAAATGGCTCCAAGGGCTGTCTAAGGCTAAAAAAAAAAATGACAAAGAACACGTTTTGTCCTCTAAAAGGACACTTTAGAGGGCACTTGACCATATTTTGTCCTCTTGAAGGGCACTTTTGGGGGCCTTTTGTCATGTTTTGTCCTCTAAAAGTCCACTTTAGAGAGCACTTGACCACATTTTGTCCTCTAGAAGGGCAGTTTAGAGGGCAATGATTTGAATTCACAAATTCTGCCATTTCAGATCTAATTGCAGAGGATCCCTGGCAGAGCAAGTAGTATACATAAAAGCTCTTTATACTTGTTCGTGTTAGTTTTTGAAAGGTTTGGCAACTGAACTCAGATGACTGTGTGTACCAAGAGAATCCAATTATAATTGAGCTAAAAAATAACGTTACATCATAGCGGAAAATTAAATTGCAATAATAAACTGTGCTGACATCAAACAAGCACATTCTTCCATGATATGGCTCCGCTATCATAACCACCAAAACCACTGATGATGTCATCTCCAGCAGAACTGAATGTCACTGAAGCACAGCAGACACACACCATTCATAACACAGCTGACTCCAGACAAACACATGATCTCTTCAGTAACTATTCATACAGCATGTGTTGTATTTGTTATGTCAGACCAGGAAAGATGGTTATATAATACACTTGTTTAC
>JAJHUR010105618.1:9848-29234 GCA_027495735.1 Lutjanus campechanus
GAGAGTTCGTACAGAGAGCTGATCGAGCAGCAGATCCTCATGTACAAGAGCAGGTAAACATCCTCAGAACAAACCGCTTCACGTCCGTCACACCCGCGCCGTTCACCGTTTCATCTTTTTTATTTTATTTCTGTTGCAGCTGGTTCAAAGTCACAGAGCACCTGACCGACAGGAACATGCCCGTCTCCCAACCCGGCACCAAGGTCAGAACTTTATTATCTCTCACTCTCAGGGAAAAGTTAACGATTCGCCAGCTTTGGTACGGACGTGTCAACTTCAACACGTCTGTATGATTTCTGGCACCGGAGAGAAGTTGGTGCTGTGCCAGTTTAGCAGAGAGCCAGTGAGCTCAGTGTGTCTCCTACAGGTCGACCTCAAACCAGCACCGAGGACACAGAGCTCCTCATGATCATGTTAGAAATCTAAAGTTCACACTGACCTGCTCAATCTGGGAAAGTAAAAACATGGACCGGACCATCAGAGGATCCAGGGTTAGATTTCAGACTTATCTTAAATTTAGCCGATACTTTGACTGATATTGATTACTCACTTCAAAAAACCAGAACAATCCCTTTCAGATATTTTCACTGCTACATGTTGCTGTCAAACAGTCCTTTAAAGTTTTCTCTCTCTCTCCACTCCTTTGACAAAAACAGTCAGTTTACTTCACAGAACACAGAAGTTACTGATCCACTGCAGCCTCGATCGGTTAGTTTGTTTAATTGTGTGACTCTGGTGAACCCAAACAGCTTTATAGCTTTATATTTAAGTTGTAGTAAAGAAAGTCTGAAGTCAAGGGTTGACACAGTGGTTAGTTATTAAATTAATATGCATCAGGTCCAGTATTTTTCTGACCAGGCGTCTGAGTCAAATATGTCAGTTATCATTATTCTAATAATAATCTCTTTATGTGTCTATTATTCAGGATTATGATTGAATAAAATATTGAAATATTACGGAGTTTTTGATGATTATTTTAGGTAAATTATTTGTTATATTAATGCAATAATGAAAAATAATCGTTCTATTGATCATTTAAAAATTAAAATAATCATCAGGTGCAGCTCTAATATTAACGTTCTGCATCCTCTTCCATCTCACATCAAACATTTTAGTTCAGAGTGTTAATACTCTATAGATTTATTTATTAGATTTTGTTAACTGTGTCCATGTGCTCAGTTGTGTAATAATTTAAAACACAGTAACACAAACAAAGACACTGATGGAGGCAGCAGGAGACGAGTAACTCGTCTGCTCTGAGAGGTCAAATCAGTCTTGTTGGTTTGGACTGAGCGATGTTTGATGTAACTGCAGTTTTCTGTCAGAAAAGGCTGTTTGACAGCAACACGAGGCAGAAAATATTCTAAATATAGTGTCACTTAAAGTGACCTCAGAAACCTTAAACATGCCTTCAAGGTCTTTGAATTATATAAATACTGTGTATAAAATCCCTAGAAAGTGTTTCCGTGTCGTACTGAAGCCTGGCTGCGTCTCTGCTTTGAGAACATTTTGTAACCGAAGTCTTTTTCCTCCTTCAGCTGAAAGATAAAGAGCGACAGGTGATAAAGGACAAATTCAAGGTGAGGGGCAGAGTTCAGACATCTTTCAACATAACAAATCCTCTAAGAATTCACACTCTGTCGTAACGCGAGCGTGAAAGAACAAACTGTTTCTGACCTCTTTTCTCCTCGCCGCCTCTCAGGGTTTTAACGACGGCCTGGAGGAGCTGTGTAAGATCCAGAAGGGCTGGGCCATCCCAGACAAAGAGCAGCGGGACTTCATCCGTCAGTCTCAGAAGAAAGTCGTGTCTGACGCTTACAGAGCCTTCCTGCAGAGGTGAGACACACATCCAGAGGGTTTGAGTTTTTGTCACGAGGTAAAGGGACAGTTCAGACTTCTTAAAGTGTTTGTATGAGTAGACAGAGGTCAACACGCAGGGAAGCAGCAGGTGTAGGAAGCTAACGTGCTATTGACACTTCAAAAACCTGAGACACCTGCCAACCTTTTCTGACGGGAAACCTGTTATTCTCGATTAGTTAATTAGCTTATATGATGTCAGTTTCCCATCAAACTGCAGGTGTGAACGCACCCTCAAGCTACGTTTGCATCCAAATTTAGCACAATTTTGACAGAATTTCAAGAAAATCGATGAAAGAAATTTATACGCATTTCCACTGACTACTGATAGATGAATCTTAGAAAAGGTCAGGGGACAACGAGAAGGCAACATCAAAAGCACCAAAGCGAAGTTTAAATGATGTAAAACATGATGGAAATGCAGCTTTTCTGTCAGTTTCATGTTATTAATGTGAGGAAGATCACCGTCTCCTCATCGCTCCACACAGATCTGATGATTTCAGCTCCTCACTGGACATTTAAAGGTGCAGTAAGTGATTCTGGTCGCTCAGATTGACTCAACAGTCGAGTATCTTTCTCCAGAATCACTTACTGCACCTTTAAGTCACATGTTTCATGCACGTCATGATTCATTTCTGTTTAATTTCAGTGATAAACCAACCTTGTTTGTGTTTTTGGTGTTTACACGCAGATTATTTCACGCACAAATTGAAAAGATCAAATTTAGATATATGCCTTTTGAATTTTTTAAAATATGACAGGTGCTTATGTGGGCTTGAACCAAACCAAACCAATCACAGCTTTATATCCAGCCTGCCTGAACTGTTTCTCTCAGAAATTTGCCACGTTACAGAATCTGGATCCTCTCAGAATCGTTTCATCTCAGATACTTTTCACTAAAAATCCTTCAGATGTTTAAATTTCTTTTACGCGGCGCTGCAGGTGTCAGCCACCCTGAGCTCTGACGTCCTTCACGCTGAACATTTTCTCTCCTTTCTCATCCAGATGTGCCCACATCTCTTTCACCAAGAACCCTGAGAAGTACCACAAGTACCGACCGGATGAGGTGGAGGAGATGATCGAGAAGCTGTTCGACACGTCCGCCTGAGCTGCCGCACTTTGATCAACCGCCACTCCCGTTTCCCACGCTCTGCGAACACATCTCACCCCGAGCTCCTCCTCTAACAAACACTCAGCCTCTCGTCACACTACTGTCGCCCTCGTTTGTGTCTGATGGACGTTTTGTACAAAGATATGAACATGATGTATTTATGTAATTGAGCTGCTCCAGCTCAGCATTTCAAACAATAAAGGGACTCTGAGAATCGACTCGCTTCTAATTTGTCTGGTTGATTTCAGTCACACAACACGGCACAGAGCAGATAATCAGACATGACAAATCACACACAGAGCTGAACGCTCAGCCTCTTTTATCATCATGTTAGACAATTTTCAATCTGTTTTTTTCAGCTGCAACAACATTCTTATAAACTGTCTCTTATTTTCTCTGTTAAGAGAAAAATCATAAGAGGATTCAACTCCTGATTCTCCCAAACCTGCTCCTACCTGAGCCGAGTGATGAATTCCACCTGATCATGAACTGGAGGGGCGTGGCCAATAGTTTGTTATTAGTAGAGCTGCATCAATTAATCGATTATTCAATTAATCGTCGACTATTTAGATAATTGATCAGGCCGAGCAGTTTTTTTTAGGGAAAATGAAAAATCTCAGGTTCTGTTCTTTACTCCTTTATGACATCAAGCTGAATATTTTTGTGATTTTTGGGTTGTGAGGAAAACGAGACATTTGAGGACCTCGTCATCAGTTTTGGGAAACACTGGTCGACATTTTATGGACCAAACAACTAATCAATTAATAATCAACAGATTAATCAACAATGAAAATAATTATAAGTTGCAGCTCTGGTTATAAACACAGGTGACGTCCCCTGAAACTCTGTACAGGCTCAGAAACTGGAGAAACTCTGATAAAAGTCTGTAAGAGAAACTAAAGCAGAAGTGAAAACCACAGACTGTGATGCTGTAAATGTGAAACACAAAGTAACTGAAGTGACAGAAAGAAGGAGTTAAAAAAAAGTAACTTAAATTTTATTTTATTTTTTATTTTGGATGAAATGAACTCATGGGATCTTAAAGGAAAAACTTTGTTTCTTTTTACACTAAAATACTTCACAAACAGTTATTATTTATTAAATTATAAATGTAGTTTTCATTTTGACTTGTCTGGTAGCTTATTATATTATATCAGTTTATAGGCTCCACAGACATCTTCGTCTAAAACCTCTAAACTACTGAATATAAAATAATTTTTAAAAAACAGATAAAAGCCTCAAATCTGTGAAGCAGGAAGCAGATGTGGGAACATCTGTAAAATCTGATGCCTTTGGCTGTTTATGGTTAAAAGTAAAACACTGAATTTGTTTTTGATTATTATATAACCGTAGATATTTTAATTATAACAAACTGTTATAAATAATAATTATGAATACTTAAAGTCCACCTCCAGTCGTGTTTAAAACTGTTGGTTCACAAACTGTTTTCCTGAGGACAAACTTTTTAAAAATGACAAACCATCACGAACCAAGTTACAATAAATCCTACAAGAAGACTTTGTTTGTGCATAAATGAACATTTGTGACCATTTTTACTGCTGCGTCTGCATCGACTTACAACATCTGGACACTGAATTTAAAACATGTGCACATGTAAGAAAATAGATGAAGTAGCTGCACCTCTGTTTTGTTAGCTTATCACGGTAACTAGCTACATCTATCTGCTCCTGTGGGCGGGGCATCACCACTAATGATATGTATAGCTCCACCCTCTCAGTTAACAGGATTGGTTCCTGAGGTTTATGATGTCATAAAGCCTGACTGAATGTGACTTTTTGAGACTAAAAGCAAGAAATGCTCAGACAAACTGTTTATTTTACTCCTGATATGTTTAAAACTGGAGGGAGTCTTTAAATATTCTTTAAACTGAGAACAAGATGTTCTCTCTCTCTTGGGTTCTTGAACATTTGTAAAGTTTTCTTTTATCTAAGATAAAATAAATAAACCGGTGAATCACTGACTACAAACAAACGACAAAATAATAACGAACATGAACAAAAATAAGAGAAAATGTGTTTGTTTGTTGGTGGTTTCTTGCAGGAGGCCCAGTTACACGTTTGTCACCACATGAGAGACGTTGGTTTGAATAAATAAGTGAAGAGACGTCAGGAGAAGCTGCTCTTTTCTGCCCTGCAGTGCAGAAACTCATCATTAGAGCCGCAGAGAACGTCCTCATCTTGTGCATCCTGATGAGCATTCGAGGGTTTTATGTGCAGGAGAAACACTCGAACGCTCCTCAGTGAGACGTCTTCACCACACGTCAACGCCGTGTTTGTGACAACAACACTTGATGAGCTGAAACGCTCAACATTCATGTGCGTAGATTTGTTGATCGGCGGTCGAGGTCGTTTCTGAGCGTGCGGCTCCAGATTGTGTTTTGTTTGAATTTACATAAAGACGCTCTGATGTCACACTGACAGATCTCAGTGTTTCCATGGAGAAGACTCCAGCTGATTCAGTACAGATACTAATTACCTGTTAAAGATGTAGTCAGTAACATGATCCAGGTGTCACAATATTAAAGTAATGTAACTCGATTACTTTCTGTTACTTTTGGATGAACTCAACATAAAATATAGTGAAATTATTCAGTCTTTTAAGGGCCGCAACTAACAATTCATCATCAATTAATCAGTCAATCATTTTCTCAATTAATCAATTTGGTCCATTAAATGTCAGAAAATGTTGAAAAATGTTGAAAAAGTTAAAGATGATTTTAACTTTTTTACTTTTTTAAATTAAATAACTTTAATTTAATTAATTATTAAATGACTCAAAATGATTAATCAATTCATTCATCCCGTCACAATCTTGTCACTTGAAAAAATGGGTACGTTTGGGCCTTGATGGCGCAACCGTTCGATCAAATGAACAAGAAAACTATTAAAAATACAACTACATGTAAACGTGGACTCGTGTGACATAAAGTTAGAAATCTGAGGTTCAGCAAACACAACCAGCGCCACAAACCAGCAAACAAACAATTACAAAACTGCAGCTCACCACTGAACCTGACCTCCAGGAATCAACTGGTCAGTAATGTTCTGATGAGCAAAGCTGATTCAGTCCAGTCACACATTTAGTCCAGAACACACTATTTCCATCAATAAATACTCACAAATTGCACAAACCAGCCGGCAGATGTTCACTCAAATCTGTACACAACTACTCTGAAAACAAACATACTGATGTGATAAATGTTAGAAAGCTGAGATCTTGTGATTTGATCGATGCCAAACATTTCAACAGCAGGTCCATCAGAGCCACGAAGAAGCAAACAAACAATTACAAAACTCATCATTAAAGACACCCAATGATCCATCGACAACAGAAACAGTCCTGTTCACTGGTAAAGGTCCAGTCAATCTGATCCACATCACATTTAGTCCAGAAGACACGGCTTCCATCAATAAATACTTACAAACTGCATGAATGAGCCAACAGAAGCTGTAATCCTCCACCTGAATCTGTCTGTCTGGAGTTTGCATGCAGACAGAAGTGATCTCTTGACCTAAAAATGGCCGCTGCAGTCTGACCTTTTGATTGACGCCTCATTTGAGCCAATAGGAGCCTCCATGTCCTGTCCAGAGAGCGGCAATAGCCAATGAGAGTCGGCGTTGAAAGGAAGTGTCCTTCTCTCTTCTCATCTGTGTAAAAACAGACACAGTTGCATCAGACTGAGTGGATGACTGGAGCTTTGTGCAGCCAAAGAAATCCTGAAAACGACAATATGCAGTTTTTATTTGTAATAAGCTTTCTAATTGTTTGAGGAAAAACTTCAGGGTGTTTCCTTTCAAAACCATACCTGTACTCCACCACATGGTTCAGGAGAAGCTTTCAGTTTCAGTTTTCACCTGCGAAAAACACAAAAAGACTCATCCTGAGCCGGTGTTGGGTTTTAGTTTACTAGAGACATTACAGACGTACTGGACCTTTAATGTGCTTTTGATTGATCATAAATCATCAAATCAAATAACAGCTAATAAAGGCTGGGTAGAAAACTTGAACTTTAATATCTTACAGGATAAATTAAAACTAATGAGATGAGAGTCAAGTTGTGATTTGTTCTTCTTTACAATAAATAATATAAATTAAATAATATGAATTATATAAAGCTGAACATGTCAGTAAAAGCAGGATGTGTGATTTGTTTGTAAAATTTATTTGAATTAATAATTGATTAGAATTAATACACACAATTTGTGAGGACGGGTGATGAATTATATCGCTCAGTAACTGGATCATCTGTGTCTGTTGTTTGTCTAAACTGAGCAGTAATTCAATCATTTACAACAATAAGCACGAGGTCGAGAGGTGAGTTTTGTAAGAGGTTGTGTAATCGAAACATAATTCAAGAAGATGAAAACACACAGATGAGAGCAGATATTTAAAGCTCGACTGATTTTCAGTGAGATTTTACTTCTGAAAATCGTTACGCAGCGATCACGTAGAGTCTGTGATGATTTCTGAGTTCCAACAGAAGAGACAAAGACAAAAATGATTTTTATAAAAGATTATTATCGCAAATAAAATTAGAAGGAAGGCAGAAAAAAGATATTAAAAAAACTTTCACGGTGAGATGAAAATTAAAAAACAACAAACAACAACAAACATCTCAGTCTGAAGGTGAGTTTCCATCCTGTTTCTGAGAGGTAAAGATGGCATTTTTTTAATCACCACGGCAACCAGACCTTCACAGCATCCTGAGGTTTGGTTTCCATGGTGATAAAAAGGTGTCGACCATCATTCAGTGACCACGGCTCAAAATACTTTCCTCTTCCACGTTACAAGGTCATTTTAAGTTTGAGACAAACTGAAAAATGTTCATTCTTGGTCTTGGAAGAAGCCGTTTGAAAGGAGACGTTCATGATACAAAAACACGTAAGATGGACTTTATTTTGAGAAAGTTTTGGTCAGATTTGTGCCTTTGGGTGTTAGGATATCTCCTACTGAGTATAAATGTGAGCGTGATCACAGGTTTTACTGAAAATGAGGCAGACAACACTTCAAGATCAGCTGTTAATTAAAGAATGACACAGAAAATCAACATGATTATGATGCTTTAAATGTGCATAACAGTGTTACTGTTACGAACATGGACATGTGGTCAAGTGTCTGTGACAGCGACGGCACACTTGACCCATAAACATATAATCAAGGATCTTTTATTTGACCAGAGCAACCTTCACTCAGGATCATTAACGGTACAAAAGGCCAAAGGCTCACGTACATGAAAACAACAGACGATCAACAATAATAAATACAAACATCATCAAAAACAACTTACGAAATACACAGAAACAACACACACTTATAATAATAAGAATAATCGTAAAAATAAATGAATAAATAATATTTGTGTGTTATTTTTGACTTGATTTCAGTCATTCATGAGAACTGGGACAAAACCATATTTTGATATCTGACGTCTTACAGAGTCGACAAAATGTTAAATTTTTTCATTTCACAGCAGAGTCGTAGTGAGCGGCCATTTTATTTCTTAAAGTTGCTCTTAATGTAAATCAAAATACACATTTTTAACCATAATTCTTATTTAGCTTTGATTTAGAGTTGACATGTTATGTTTGAGACACAGCTGATAGAAATATTATTTAATGAATAAAAACATGTTTTTGTAATTATATTGTTAGTTTTAGATTTTGAAGGCTTTTAACACATTTTTAAATTGGTTGAAGTTGTGAATTCTCGTCTGGGACGAGGCTGTTGACTAAAAAATGTTATTTACATCATGTTAGCTTGGTGCCGCGTTCACATGCACATGGTCTGAACTGTGTGTGTGGTGTGACGGTGTGCAAACAGCATATCAGGACTTCAGGAGACTTGGGTTACACCAAAGGAGCAGAATGGAGGCATTTTATGTTTTTATTCTGTTGTTTTTTTTATGTTTGAAAACTGGTCACCATTCACTTCCATTGTTTGGGAGATTCTGCTACACCTTTTTTCTGTGAAACTCCAGCAACTCCAAACTAAACCTGACCTTCAATCAGCATGAGGGTGAGTGGATAATGACTGAATTTTCATTTTTGGGTGAACTTTCCCTTTAATACAATAGTTTCCCTTCAGGAATTGGAGAAAGGAGAATTTTTCTGTTTTGGCCTGTGGAAGGCTGTGTTGAGTCGTGTGAATCACCTTTTCTGTATCGTCTTTACATTAATTTACATTTGGGCACTTTGGTCCCAAACTTTAGGGGCTTGGTGGCCTTTAGGCACCAATATTAGCATCTGTCCCTGTTCACTTCACTTCTGCATAAAACAGGAAACAGTCCTCGTCATGAACTCTTGAGCTGCACTTCTGTCAACCACCCAGGACCTGAAGTGTTCGTACTCGACAGCAAAGCAGCCATCATGCAGCAGAAGTTACTTGACAGGTGAGATTCTGTGAAGGATCTCACTCAGATTCAGGATGGGGGGGTGAAGCAGCTCTGTGACATGATGAGGGGCTGCAAAAACACACGTCATGTTTGAAGTTAATGACGTGAGCCGTCACATGTTGCTAAGCAGACACAGAGAGGAGTTATGCAACAACTTGGTGGGTTTATTATTTCAACAACTCTTACAATGTTCTGTACAACACAGAAATACTGTCGGCATGCATGAAAACAGAAAGAAACGCTCCTTATATCTCACTTTACAGCAACAATCAGTTTTATGTTCTGTGACATTATGGCGGCCCTGCACAGCCGATAAAATATACTCAACAAACAACACTGAGGTTTCCAAACACACAAACTTATTAGGCAGCATATTTTCACTACAGATCACACTGAGGCTCGTTGAGGTATCTGTACACGATGAATTAGTAACACGACAGACAAATAATCAGCAGAAGTGACTGAAATCTGTCTGCTGGTTGCATAACGTTCATTTCTTCAGTCCAACACCACCCACAGCTCATCAGGCAGCGTCCACACAGATTCTGCACCATCAGCCTCTTTATGTGAGACTCGTCTGAGCTTTTCAGTCTTAAACTGATGATCTAAATTATCTTTTAAAAACATACTGTTTATGCTTATTTTTTTCCAGTTCATTGTAACTTCACTCTGATATATATATTTTCAAATTTTTCTGTCTTTGCAACTGGGGAGGAGGAAAGTCTTGATGTTTCGATGCATCATGATGCGGACATGAAGAATTCTGAATCGATTCAGAAATGTCTGAAATTGATTTTCTAAATGTTAGCTGGCAACATGATGTTGACAGAGCGAAAAAGCTGCTACGGCGATGCAGCACCTGGACAGTCTACAGCACGCACACGCAGGAGTTATCTTGTATTCACAAAAGGCAGCAGCTGCAAGCATGTATTTATTGATTTAACGTCTAAAAATCAAGATGCATCAAAATTAGGGCTGCATGAGTTGGTACAAAAGTCATCTTGCGATTATTTTGACTGAAATTTTGATTGCGATATGATTAGTGGAAATGATCAGTTAAAAAAAACTATTAAAATCGTGATGATGTGATATTTATTGAGGTCTGTACCAAACAAACATGTTTTCTCTCATCTGGAGAACAAGATTGTAGGCCAGTGCATCTCTGCAGCTCTACAGTACCTCATTATACACTTGGCCATATTCTGATTTTATTGCAATGCGATTAGTTGTGCAGCCTTAATCAGAATCCATCAAAATACATAATTTTATCATCGCATCGTTGCCCTCTGTATCAGAATCGAATTGAACTGAATCATGACGTACTAAGAGATTCTCACTCCTATTTGCAACTGTGTTTTAAAAAGTGCTGTTTAAATTACTTCATGATCCTACAAGTCACTGAATAAAATAGTGGTAATATTCCTTTATTTAGTGTCTAAATGACTACAGAGTTTCATTAAGTTCTTTGAAATGATCTTCATGATGGCACATGTTGAGTCTGCAGGTTTCTGTCCGCCGGGTCTCGCCCTGTGAAGTCAGTGATGGTGTGATTTCCAGGAAAAGTACTTCAGAGTCGTCCAACCAGAAGTCAGGTTCAGAGTATTAGCTGAAGTACACGCTGCTATGTTGTAGTGTTTACAGCAGCAGTTTCCACATGCTGACCACATGTTCATTTTAGCTTCTGGCACAAAGAAAAACTTGGATTAGATGCAAATGAAGGTGTTTGAGGACTTTCATTAAAGCATAAATGATTATTAATGTCACATTCAGTTGAGGGTCACTGTGTCAGATTAGGTGATAAGTCACAAAATCTTGAGATGTGACAAAGTACATGTTGGTCCCCAACCAGTCGTAGCTTGCCATCTTTCACATCGTGCGTGATGTTGTTGAGAGGGAGGTGCCTGGGACTGACTTCCAGGAACAAACATGGTGTCAAAGCGGTGAGTATTACATTGGCTGTCTTGTGTTTGGAAAAGCCAAAGAAAGAAAAATGACTGTGACCTTTACTCTGTTTCACAGTTCCACCAAAGCAGCACCAACAACATCATTATTCTTTCACTTCATCAGATGAATTAGTCTGGAACCTCACAGCAGAAACAGAAGAGTTATCAACATGTGCAGACCAAAGTGCCTCTGAATACAACGAACAGACAGGATGGGATGTACCAAGAAAAAAAGATCAAAGTTACTGTGATTTATCTTGAAGGTGACATGAATGTGGGAACCAAATTTCACGACAATTCATCCAATAGCTGTTGAGACATCTCACTCAAAATCCCAAATGTCGACTTCATCGAGCAGATATTTCACTGGATAAGAGAAAACTCCGACCTGGGAGTGACTCTCTGGGGACTGTGGATATATGCACTGATTTTTGAGACAGTTTCACCAAAAAAGCAAAAAATGTCAACCTCTTGGTAGCAAAAGAGGAAAAGTAAAGAGATCATCAAAATCAGACCAAAACTGGTGGACCGACTGACTGATCAAACAACACTGCCATCGTAATGGCAAGTCATGGCGCCAAGTCAGGGAAAGAAGTGGAGGAGTTGCATTCATCGCTCAATCAATCTGTTGTTTGCTGAGTTGACTGTGACAAATCATGATTGCATCATTCTTTTGTGATCAATTTAATTACCAGAATGTGGACTAAATATAGCCTGGGAAACAGATGAATCAGTATGCTCATGTTTCATTTGCTCTGGCTGATAGAACTGGCCACAATCCTGTTCAGTTTTCCACCCATCCTGGTGCTCTTCAGGCCAATCACAACTGTTTATTTAATGTGGGCCAGGTTTGATATGATGACTGACAGAGTTTCATCAGTCCAGATCTGAAAAGTCACATGTTTTGAAAGCACCAGGCTCACAAAACTCAGATCAAACTGCCAAACTTAGCAGTGCTGATTGTGACTCCTTTGTCTCCTTCCAGCGCTACATGACATGTTGCGTTGCTCTGATTGGTTGTAGGTCTATCCATTTGTGTCCAGAAGCATTCTGGTCTGAACCCTGGACCCTTTGAAATAAAAAATGGACAGATTCTGGACTCATTGGAATTTGTGGATGTGTCAAATAAGACTCAGTCCTTTTTTTGTCTTAAGGTAAAGGTTTTTCTCTCTGTAACTGCTGGAGGCAGTTGTCCATTTACAATTGTCGCTGAAGTTGCTTTTCAGTCAAGTGAATTTAATACTTTCAGGATATTAAGACAGTGTCTTGGTATGTTCATAGTTCATAATGTTCAGTTGGCTCTTCTTCTCCTTCGTCTGGTCCAGTTCTTGGACCTTGTCTTCAGTTGGACGTCTCCACACTGCTGACCGTGTTCACCGCCTGGACGACGTGCACCTTGTTGACCTCCCTCCTCCTCAGCGAGCAGCTAAACACCTTCCTGAAGCCTTTGCGGAAATGCTTGGAGACGAGGGCGTAGACGATGGGGTTGAGGCAGGAGTTGGTGTAGGCCACCAGGTGGGAGAGGATGCGGAGGACGTACGTGGTGTGGTTGAGGGGGAAGTGTCCGAACCACATGCACAGGATGACCACGTGGTGGGGAAGCCAGCAGAGGCAGAAGAGAACGGCGACGATGATGATCATCTTGGTGACTTTGCGCTTGGCCCGCCTCGACTCGGACATGTCCTTTACGGGATCCACGCTGGTCCACAGGTATCGGATGGTACGGGCGTAGGTGAGGCCGAGCACCAGGACGGGGATGAGGTAGCCAAAGATGAAGGTGCACACATCCATTACGACGCGAGGTTTGGACTCCCAGGCGGGAATACACACCACGGTGCCGGCCAGGTCCAGTTGTGTGTAGTAGCTGAGATACGGTCCTGCGAAAACCAAGGCCAAGGCCCAAACCAGGCAGATAGAGGTGAGGGCGTTCTTTGGTGTTCTCATCTCCCTGGAGCGGAGAGGGTAGCAAATGGCTAAATACCTGTAAGAGCAGAGAGAAGTCATGTGATCCAGATGTTTATTACTGAAAGGTACAGTATGAATCAGCTGTTGGTCAATTTGCCAGACATTCCTGTAGTTTGTGGTGTTGACTGAAGCTTTCTCCTGAGGCTTTTAGGGTAACTTTGGTATTTTTCAACCAGGACCCTATCTTCTTATGTTTTTGAGGAACCTATTGGAACAATAAGTTCTGAAATTGGTAGCACTACCCAAATCTGTTGGCAAGAGAAATAAATCATCTGTGGTTTAACAAAAAGATCTCCCTCTGAACGTGTCATTTTTCAGCTAACGAATGCAGCAGTCTTGCTCGGTACTTGGCCGCCTTCAAAAACTGTTGTCCCCCTTGTTGTCACTTAGACACAAAAACTTGGGGAAATAGGTTCCAGGGTGAAAAATACCAAAGTTACCCCTGGGTGTGATTGGGACTGATGTTATAACTGGACAACGATCATATAAAACAGGATGTAGGAAATGGACGATCCCAATTACTCTGATCTGTACGTGAAATCTGACTTTGGGCGTGTTGATGTGCATACCAGGACACAAATGGAGCCTGGCTGCTAATGGTGGGTTTGTCTGTGTGCGTACGTGTTCAGAGGAGTTTGTCAATCACTCACTCGCTGATTTGACAAGAGCTGAAGGACTGTCTTTAAAGTGAAGACAAAGACAGTAAATGGTTGAAACATTGTGCCTTTAAAATGTTAATTTTTCCGTTGTATTCTTTTTAATGTCCTTGGTGTGTATATTATTTGGGTTCCCTCTCTCACTGTTTTGTAGTTTATGTAACACAATCAAGTCCTTTCTATCCAAATATCCGTCTGTCAGAGGAGGAAAAAGTCCTCACATTCTTAGATAGTTGTGTAAAAAAAAACACTCTGGTAAAAGTTGAAGTACTCGCTAAATTTTTTTACTGCAGTAAAAGTGAAAAAGTTCAGGCTCTGAAATGTCCTCAAAGTATAAAAGTCAAAAGTCGTCCTCTGAAGGACATTTCTACCGACTGTTTCTGTGTTAAGCTACCTGAACTTCACCTTTTCTCCACGGATAAGCATCTCACTGTCTGTCCCGTCTTATGTCTTTTACATCATTTCATTTTGTTACATCTTTTACGTTGTTTTTGTCTTGTTAGATTTTGTTGGGTTGTTTTCACATCTTGTACGTAAGTTTTGTCTTTTACTTTATTTGCGTTGTTTTTGTCCTGTTATGTCCTTTACGTAATTTTCATCTTGTTATATCTTATTAAGTCATTTTGTCTTGTTACATCATTTTCTTCTTGTCACACTTCTTACATTATTTTCATCTTGTTAGTTTAATGTCGTTTTCATCTTAGTATGTCTTTTCATGTTTTCATTTTCTATTAAAACTAAAGTTACAAGCCTGTTTTGAAAACATCAGGAGAAGAAAATATAGATATTTGTGTTAAAATGTAATATGTAAAAAGATCAAAAATCTACTTAGGAACAGTAACAAAGTACTTAGTTACTTCCCATCTCTGCTATCTACCTATCTGTCTGTCTATCCATCCATCTATCTATGCTGGCCTCCATTCTGCTAAAATCCAAATAACGCCCCTGTTTTATTCCTAATTTCCTCCAGATTCAATGAAACATTTCACATTTTAAATATTTCCCGTCCACACTCACAGTTTAGGCTGTAATAAGTCTGTGCAGCCTGTAACTCGCAGGTTAATGATGAACTTTTCTACCTGTTAACTCTTAATGTCATATGTGTTGGACGCACCTGTCCAGGGAGACAGCTGTCAGGGTGAAGATGCTCGCGTACATGGTGAGAAAGATGATGAAGTGCACGACTTTACACACCACGGGACCGAACACCCACTCATCCAGGGTATAGATGGTGGCCTGGAAGGGCACGCAGAAGACAATAAAACACAGATCCGCGATCCCGAGGTTGAAGATGAACAGGTTGGTGGTTTTGGTGTTCATCTGTCCGTTCCGGAACAGAACCGCGAGGACCAGAGAGTTTCCCACGGTGCCGAGGAGGAAGATGAGCGCAAAGCCCAGAGAGATGACCACCGACTCCGCTTTCCAGGAGGAAGAGTTCACCGAGGAGAGATTCATCTTTAGGTTAAATTCGTTCATAGTTCACTCGGTCCGAGGTCTGTTCAGCAACGTTAACGCACGGCTCGTGGAGACGCGCGCCTCGATTGCGCGCCACATTTCCATCTCCAGACGCAGAAGGTCCATGTGATCCTGTGATCCTGATCTAGAGCAGAGACTGAGGACCTGAAGGAAACGCAGCGGATTCTCACTCTGACAAAGTCCTCTCTCTCTACTAAAGACAGACCAGCACCACGGCTCCATCAGCATCATCATTAAAGTCATTCTGACGCTTTGAACATGAAATTGCATGAAAATACTATTTAGGCAGGGTATACTGTTTGTAAAACATAGGCTAAGGCAATAATAATTGTAATAATAGTCTCTATTGATAATAATAATAAATAATAATGATTATGATAATGATCTTTAAAAAACATTTGAACAACTTTTATAAAGTGAGCTACACAGTGAGACCAGACAAAAAGCAAGACAAAATGAAGATAAAGATAAAACTAGAAGACAGAAAGACACTGAAAAGCAGGATGCAGAATGTCAAAATAAAAGCAATATAAATCAGTGCATATGATAACAAAAATAAATATACATAAAACAATAAAAGCAATCACATAAAAAATAAAAAATGAAATAGTGGAGGCAATAAAAAGCAATAAAACGACGACATCACATAAAAGCAAGTCAATAAAAAAAGATGGGTTTATAAGAGGTGATTTAGAAGATGTCACTGATTCTGTGAAGTGAATCTCTTCAGGTTGTTCCAAAGCAAAAGCAGCTCGACTTTGGAAAAGCCAACTAAGGTAAAACTCAGGGGTTATATTCTAACATTTCAAGTGTTGTTGGGTCGTCTTATGGTCTGTAGCAGAAACTGTCTGGAGAAAATCATCCAGATCACACAGCTGGTTGGTTTCATTCACCTGTTGACCCTCCTTGTTTCAGTTCAGTGTGGTGAGAGTGAGAGCAGTCTGCCCCCCTGTGGTCAGACTGAACTACTGCACCGTAGGTGGAAATAATTCACTGTGTCCATGCTGTGACTGTCAGGAGGAGATGAAAATATTCACTGTATGATTCTATAGGAGGCCAAGATACTAATGGAAATCCTGACCAATTAATTCAATAATCATTCATAATTATGATGCTTTATGTTTGTGTTGCACCTTCAGTTTGATATTTTGCATTTTTTCAACGTTAAGGATGAAAAGAAAGTTGGAAAAGAGTTGAGTCCTGTTCTTTCTGTCATAAAAAAGCAGAATATGGAGTTATAACCATCATATAACTGATGTGTGCAGAGGTTTGTGTGATTAGACTGTAGCAGCCTGCTGTTGCTTTCAGGTGATTTAATGAAGGTAAACACTGAGCTGTCTCAGTCCTGCTGCCTTCAGGTGCTGCAGGGATTTCATAAACTGAAGGAGGTTTTCTTGCACAGCTGTAAGAATCACCCTCTTCATTTGTAGATCAATGCAGACTGATGAACTGAGTCTCCTGCTTCAATTCCATTAAACAGGAAATAATTCTGTTCTGATTTTGGTTGCAGTTTAACTGAATTAAATAATTAATGTTTCAAGCATGAATCCACTGTTGCAGCACGTCTGGAACAAACTACAAGCCTGCTGTATCACTCTGATGTTCTGATGTCACACAAGTTTCCAGCTCGTCTTCACACTTTACATCCACACACATTATTTCCCCCAAACCTTCTCACCCACCAGCTGAAAAAAAAACCCTCCTGTATTTTGAAACCTAAATGGTGGCAGGTGTGGTGACAGGCCGAGCTGCTGTTGTTACAAAAACAGGTCAAACTAGGTGAAGACCTTCATGTAAAAAGTGAGTTGAGATCGTCGTTCTGAGATTCAGTGTTGAAGCATCATCAGCAGGATTTTAATTGGTGATGATTGAACTGTTGAACAGAAACCTGTAATTAGTGTGTCTGCTGCAGCGTTTCCTCTGTCATCCAAAGACCACCACGGCTGTGACCCACTTCCCTTCATCCTCACTGTCTGACTCACATCACACACACCAGTGTGCACACAATCTCGGAGCAGCACGTACACACACACACACACCTACAGACAAGGACACATTAACCTCCTCCAGCAGCTGTACAAATGCAAACACCCTCGCTGCACTAAATTTAACAGGTTCTTTTTTTACCCAGGAGGAAGTCGTTGCTTTGCTCCTTCTGTTTCCTCGTCTGAGAGTCTGAATTACTCTGAAATCAAACATCCTGGAAGTCTGAGGAAGTTCAACAAGTCTAAAGAGTGCACATCATCTTACTATTATTTACAGTGTGTAAATAAACTCATGATGCACACATTAGAGTCTGAAAACTAATGTGAAAGGCTCCAATAAATCATTCCAGAGGAGGTAACGTGCATCATGGAGCGCGGTCGCACCAGCAGCCAACTCAGCATTGATCAGGAGTTGTTTGCAAAGAAAGAAAGAGAAATGGAGCAAATACGCCAAACTAAGGATGCACTGATGCAGAGTTTCAAAAGAGCAGCGTACCAAGGAGGAAGCTGCTGGGGACGAATACCTGAAATGGCACCAAATACTGTATGTGGTCTCCAACAGACTGGGGTTGGATGGACTCAAACGACTGTAGACGGTTCTGTTCTACAGACAAATCAGTCCATCTTTGAACTCTTAAGTTGTAGCTGCAAGAATGCTGGGGGGCAGTCCAAATGCAAAAAATAAACCTCCTTAAAGGGACAGTTCAACCAAAAATGAAAGTTCAGTCATTATCTACTCACCTGATCACACCTGCATGCTGTTTGAAGGACAGGTTTAGTTTTTTAGTCCTTAAAACTCTGCTGGAGTTTCACAGGAAAACAGTGTTGCAGAATCTCCCAAACAATGTAAGTGACCAGTTTTCAAATGAAAAAAAAAAAAGTCTCCTAAAGCCCCAGAATTCACCATTAACTGTTCACCTGAACAGTGAACCATCAAACAGGGAAAAACCATGAGTGGTTCAGATATGATGCAAACCATCGCTGCCATCGCCACCCCAAGGCATTCTTGTGATTATTGATGGCTCCATTTCTGAAAATTAAAGTGCACCAAGTTTCATGTTTTCATGAAAAATGTTAATATATCACCTCAGATTTGCCACAAATCACCTGGACTGATATTCTTGATATATTCTGTTATGTATTATCGTCTCTGTACTCGAGCTCGGCTGCCCTGAAAAGGACACAAGCTCCCCTGAAAGTCTAGTTTGGGACATTTGATGTGAGCTCTAAAGCATAATGTTCCTGAAATTAATTAGTAAAAGTAAAAATATGCTGTTTATTTGCTCATAACAGACAGACAGAACATGTCAGCTACTTTGGATCCTGCTTTTAAATAAAACACTTGGCCCTAAACTCAGGTCCCCCAGATTCCACAGACAGAAGGTAAACGACAGGGAAGTACAGGGACACTCAATGAAGAGAGAGTGTGAGAAAGGGAGAGATGCAAATGGAAAAACAAAAACATCACCTCTGTCCCCTGCTGATTATTTGCTGTGAATAATGAAACAGACGCCTTATATTTTTGTTATTTAGTCACTATGAAATGTTATTAACTGTCTGAAGCAGTAACAGTTGATATATCTTGCACCGGAATTTAGGGCTCCCCCGAAAGCCTTTCGATCTTGAAATGTTGTCCATTTAAATGAATGATTTGTTCTTGTTCATGTCTGTATTTACTAAGACTAAATACTGTATTTTGTAGAATCTATTTTTTAAAAGATTATAGTCATGTTTGTGATCTAGTAAGTCATAAACTTGTCACCTGACTGACTGTATATGAAGCAACTGAGAACAACCCTGAGAAAGACAAGATCGCCACAAATGGGTGGTGAATAAACTGTAGAAGAGCTGTGCAACATGTTTAACTCCTCAAGTCTCTTTAACCAAATGAATCTCTGTTAGAAGTGCATGTTTCACCTGTTGACCAGCAGATGGCAGCAGACGCACAATAAAAGACAACTCGACTGTGTTCTCTGTATTC
>JAJHUR010105621.1:0-11184 GCA_027495735.1 Lutjanus campechanus
ACTCTGCAATGCTTGAGTGACCACTTAGCCTCAGCTCTGCTGGATATTGTTACTGCTAAAGTGAATCAGCCGGCATCCTCTTTTCTTCTTTTTCTCACTAATTAAGGGAGACAATAGTCGCAGGCTGTATCGGCCCAAAAGCTCCCGGAGGGGCAAATATTCTGATGGCTCTTTGGCTAACTTCAATCACAGTAGATGTATACATAATCATCAATCATGTCATGTGTTATTGTCTGCCACTGGTAACTCAACCCACAGAGGAGTTGCTTTGTGTCAGGGCTTTGTACTTGCTCAGTGTGGCAGATTTCCTGCATTTGTCCCATTTTGTAGTAGTGAAGGAAGCGATAGGCACGAGAGGTGTAAGTATATAAATGAGTAATGAGACAGAGTCATTTGGCCTTAATCAAGATTCTGTTTGTGGTCCAAATTCACTCCAGCACAGCAACCAAATGTGTTCCTTCATTAACAACAATATGACTATATGATCTTTTTAGTAAAATGGTACAAATCAGTTGCTGTTGTGTCATCAGATATTAAGACAACCACAAACCATGGAAAAATGTTCAGTTAAAGAATGCCAGGTAAAATCAGTAGGATTTGTCCAAGCTGTAATTGCACCGAGAGACACCAGGACATCAAATACCGACGTTTTGGGTTGGTAAAGCATCCTGACCACAGCAAAATAATGAGAAAAATAAGGAAATGCATGCAGACGGCAGGTTTTCTGCAGATGCAACCACAACCACATGCTTCTAGTAGGTCATAAGTGATGATTGAAAGGGACTATGTTTATATATCATCTATAGATTGTTTTTTGTTTTATTTTTTAATTTTTTTAAGAAAATGTTGCATAGTATTCAAATCAAATAAATATGCATGTTGTAGTGTTTTGTTACAAAATGCATTTGTCAGCCTATGACTTAAATTGTGCAAACCAGGCCTTGACTTTGATCAGTTTTTTTTGAAGGAATGGAGGCCAAACAGAGGGGCAGCAAGGCCATTAAATAAAAGTTTAACTTAACTTATGTTACGTTTGTCACAATATTGCTATAATATTTGTCAGGCACATAATATTTCTTACAGCACTGGCTCTGCTAAGTCTTCAGAGTGACATACGAGCAATGAGTTCCTGGTCTTATTTGTTTGCTAATTTATTAATCAGCAACTATTTTGATAATCAATTAATCAGTTTGAGTACTTTTTTCAGAAAAGAATTCTCTGATTTCAGCTTCTCAGATGTGGACATTTTCTGGTTTCTTTAGTTCTCTAGTAGTAAACTAAATATCTTTTGGTTGCGGACAAAGCAAGACATTTAAATACATAATGTTGGACTTTGGGCAACACTGATCAAGATTTTTCACAATTTTCTGATATTTTACAGACCAAACAACTTAGTGATTAATCAAAAAAATAATTGACAAATTAATCGATGATAAAAAAAATAATTGTTAGTTGCAGCCCTAATATTATGTGTATCTGTCTTTTTTCTGCATGTTTCTTCTCCAGGACCTGCTATGGTGTTTATTGGATCGGATCTTGATGGCGAACAGCGTTACACCGGTCTCCTCCAGGATGTTCGCTTATACAGGACAAAGTTGAACCACAGCCATGTTCATGAGCTTCACACTCAGCCTGCTAAAACAGACCTGCGGAACATCTCGGGTTACCTGCGGTACCGGCAGGACGAAAGGCGGAAGTCGTTTGTGGTGGAGGTCAGGGATGATAACGAAGAGGAGGGAGAGGAGGTGTTCTACCTACAGCTGGTGGCAGTTCAAGGTGGAGCGCGCCTCCCTCTCCCCAGACCCACGGCTATTCTGCGAGTCATGAAGAGCGACAATGCCAACGGCCTTTTTGGATTCACCGGTGCCTGCATTCCTGATGTGAGTGCTCAGTATTTAGTCAGTGGCATTTAGTGGGCTATTTTTGCTGCTTTGAGCATCTACAAGCACTTCAAGGCAGCACTTTATTTGAAGGGGCGTACATAAGACTGTCATTACACTGTCATAACCACGTCATAATAGTCTCATGACGATCAGTGTCAAAACAAAACACATATGACAGTTTAATGTGACGTTAAAACATAAAGAAAAACAGTTTCTTTGTTTGATCATGTCAGGGTTTCATAACAAAGTCGTCACTAGTCATTTAAAATGATGTCAACTTTGTATTAAAAATTACATAGTTTACCGAATGACATTTAATGACAACAGTCTTAAACATTCATAAAGACCCACCTCACAAACACTTTAGAGACATTTTAATGGCTCGTAATCAAAGAAATCAATCATCTTCTGAATAAGGCTAAAGGACCACTATTACACTAAGTGTCATCACTCATTTGTGTCCACAGAGAAGACACATATATAGATAGAAACACATGTAACGTAAACCGGCTGGTTTGTCAGTCTCTGTCCTGCTGCATATTTCATCACTCTTCATGCCTGGCTGCAGGGCGAGCACGCTCTCCGTTTTTAGTTGGATTGGATGCGTGGGCTCTCATGTTGGCCCCTCTCAGGTAGAGCGACAGCTGGCGAGGCTGCAGCAGGTCTGCCAGTCAGGGCATTCCTGCAGAAGGAGTTCCAGCACTGGAAACGGGAGATCCAGTTCTTCGTTTCCATCAGCACAACAGGTGGCGGGGCTGCGGATGGCATTCCATCAGAACTTGAGGATCTTCTTCTTTATGTCGTCGATCCTTTGGGGATAAATAGACGTAGAGGCATGTGGGCTATCAGGTGCCGCTTCTCTAAATCACATTATTACTGTGCTGGAATTAGTAAGACTGGCTCAATTAAGCTAAACTAAATGACTGATGATGTCCTCCTCAGGAAGAATTGGGTTGGGTTTTCTGAGGGCAAATCTTTCCTTACTGAATTGAAGTTCTAAAAGACACTGTACAGATTGTTAGGCAAATTGTAAATTTGTGATATTGGGTTGTATAAATAAAACTTGATTGACTTCCTCCTTTGTTTGTCCTCATAGACCACTGAGGAGGGCTCCACCATCTCCTGTGTGATTGAGCGCATGCGGGGTTCTCTGGACCACGTTTATGTCAACTACAATGTCACACAACTGGACAGCGTGGACACAGAGACACCAGCCCATCAGGATTTTGTCAATGCCACTGGAGCTGTTCTCTTCATGCCCGGACAGCGCTCTGAGGTGTGTGCACCGTGCGTGTTTGTGCACTGCGTGTGTGTGGGAATGACTCACCGGCTGGACCTGTATTAATGTGATCCAACATGAGCTGGGGAGAACCCCTCTGAGTTAATCCAGGGTCACATGGATAAAAGCAAGTGTGATGTACTTCCATGTAGTGTGAACTGTATCTACACATTGGCATATTGATTGCTAATAAACAGTGTTTAACAGCAGGATTCTATAGTCACCTTAATGCAGCGTTTTTAGACAACCAGCCCCACCTAGTGGTCGGCTGGTTGTGAAGTTACTGATGAGGCAACAGGTGTCAGCTTATTATCAAGCTTATATTTTAGACTTGTGGCAAACATAGACAATATGAGCACATTTCATCAAAAATAGCGATATTATTGACGTTATTACATTTAAATTAAAGTACAGGGTAGATTTATTTATCATTTTACTACACAGGGTTATATAACAAGATAAAGTTGTA
The DNA here is from genome assembly GCA_027495735.1 of Lutjanus campechanus. Classification (NCBI taxonomy): domain Eukaryota; kingdom Metazoa; phylum Chordata; class Actinopteri; order Lutjaniformes; family Lutjanidae; genus Lutjanus; species Lutjanus campechanus. The sequence continues at coordinate 3,632 of JAJHUR010105621.1, forward strand.
GTTCTCTTTATGCTACTCACAAAATGTTCTATACAAATATTGTGTACAGTACATTGGTTGAATAAATAAACAGTCATAGACATAAAAAGAAGACAGACTGAGAATTAATTTTTATTTTTATTTAACCAGGTGAGTCCCATTGAGATTAAGAATCTCCTTTTCAAGGAAGACATGGCCGAGACGTGGATAGAGGCACAAAGGGAGACAAAATACAATTAACAAGCAATTGAAATTTGCATCAAAAGTGAGCTTTGGAGGGGTCAGTGGTGCAACCACAACCAAGCAAGCTAAAAACATTGACATCTTATAGAATCTGCCTCTACGTCTTTCATTTTGAATTTAAAAGCATTAAATGAGACCAGTTCCTTGAGATTCAAGTTCTTCTGCAACAAATTCCTGGCCGAGGGTGCAAAGTACCCTAAAGCCCTTTTTCCAATTTCTGTCCAGGTGTTTGGGATAGAGAGCATAAATAAGTCCTGAAAGCACAATGAATACTGTCTAGCACTTTTCTGTGTGGTAAAAACACAGTCTCACAGCCTGAGGGAAGAAGCTGCTCTGTCGTCTGATGGTACAGCAGCGGATACTTCTGTATCTCTTGCCAGACAGCAGCGGGGTGAACAGGCTGTGGCTGGGGTGGGTGCTGTCTTTTAGTATCCTCTGGGCTCTGCACAGGCATCTCACCTCCCCAATATCACCCGCTGCAGAGTCCTCTGGTCCTGGGTCATGCACATCCCATGCCAGTTTATGTTTCCACTCAGGATGGGTTCTCAACATTTAGCATTTTCCTTTTAGGTGCTGAACCTGTTGGTGTTTGATGATAACCTCCCAGAGCTGGCAGAGTCCTTCCAGATCACACTGGTGTCTGCAGAGTCCGGTGACGGGAAGCCAGGCTCCACCCCCACCAGCGGTGCAAGCATCGACCCAAATAACTCCGTCAACACCGTCACTGTCACCGCTAGTGACCACCCCTATGGTATTCACTCACATTCTAACTTTTTATTAGTTTTTATTGGTGTTTTCAGCATTTATAAATATATAAAACCAACTTGTGTTTGTGAATGGGTGAATGTGATATGTAGCGTAGAGCGCTCTGAGTGGTCGAAAAGACTAGAAAAGTGCTATATAAAAGTATGTATACCATTTAACTTACAAACAGACAAGCAAACAAATTAACAAACTGAATAATGCAAAGCAGAATATTTGTTTGGGAGTTATATCTTATTAGCCTATCCATCCTCTCAGTTTAATCAAGTAAATCATTTGTCTTTTCTGTTGTCTTTGTCACTCTTTTGGGTTCTGAATAACGTCTGTTTCTCCCATTTTGGGAGATTTTGCAATCTCAGACAATGTAGGTTTCCTCGACTATCTCTGTGCACTGTTCCTGGATAGTAGGATCCGCTTAACCCTATTTTCTTGTGATAGCTTTCATTTCTTAATAGCTTTTAATGCTGCTTAGAGACTGCTGAAGAAATTAGCTAGCTCTACTATGAGCTAGTCAATCAATGTCCATTGTCCTTGTTAGATAAACAAATAAAATAAAATAAAAACTGCCCAGTATTTTGACCTTTATTCAAACACTCAGCGATATTACCGAGCAGCTCATCAGGATATCAAACCCCAGCTGTATCTTTTGCATAGTTTTGTGTATAATTTTCCAAAGCACTGATATTTTGTGGCATTTCCAAAATAGATGTGAGCAGTCAGGATCTGTTACTCCACACTCTCTCCAGTGTGGTAGATTCATGTTTAAATATAGTACTGTTGTACTTTTAATGTTGCTATTTTTAGCAATAAGCTGTCAGTATTCATCAGATTATATTGTGACATGCAGCTTATTGAGACAGCTAAATATGAGTACAATTTTCTCACTCCTTATTCCTTCCACACTCCTTGCTCTTCTGCTTCCGTCACACCTTTTCCCTCCTTCTCATGACTTTGTTCCTGTCTTCCTTTTACACACACACACACACACACACACACACACACACAAACACACCTTTCCCTGATGCAGGCCTGCTGCAGTTTGAGCCCAGCCCTCCAGCAGAGGGGTTGATCTCTCCAGCATTAGAACCGGCCCACATAACTGTTAAAGAGGAAGATGGACAAGTCCGTCTGCTGGTGGCCAGGGCCCAAGGCCTTCTGGGAAGGGTCATGGTGGGATACAGGACAACCCCCTTCACAGCGTCCAGCCCTGAAGACTACGAGGTTAGTTTCCAGTAATGTCTTTAATCTTACTGATATGAAGAGACAATACATTTTGTTTCTCTTTCTGTGTATTCCCTCTGCAGGACTCAGAGGGCATCCTGGACTTTCTTCCAGGGGAGAGGTTAAAGTTCATCACTGTGACCATCGTAGACAATCCTGTCCCTGAGCTGGACAAGATTTTTAGAGTGGAGCTCTACAATGCTGATGGAGGAGGTGAGAAATTTGAGCCCAAAATCAAGATGCTAAAACACATGATATTGTTTTAATTAGTTTGAGCCAGATTTTAAGTATAATTTAGATTTTTTTTTTGTTTTTATTAGAAACCTGTCTTTACCTTTCTTAGAGCTGAACTGACCCTGTATTCTGGCCTACTCTTTTTGTGTGTTTTGTGTGCGGTGCTCCTGTGTGCTTCCCACCTACCTTCCTTCCCATCTGCCCTTCGATCTCTCCTCTCCTGATGTGACTCTAACCTGGTGTGACCCCTGTTTGATCCTCGTGTGTGATCTGTCAGTGGATCAGTTTCTGCATGGTGAAGGAAGTGGTAGTGGGGAGAGTGACTCTGATTTCCTCCTTCCATCCTATCACCACCATGGTAAGTGTCCCCCTCCTTTACTCCCCAAACTGCCTCCTGTCTCCACTCCCTCACACCTACACCCTCGAAATTTGACGCTCCCTAAGGTTGCGTATCTCAAAGTCAATTTGAAATTAAATCGAAATCAAAGTCAAACTGAAGTCACGCAATTGTGGTGTAGTTTGTTTGTAGCCTAATATTAGCTTTTAACTTCCGGCAATTGCATTTACACTTCAAAAAATCCTAATCATTTGTAAAGATTATTTGCTGAACAAAACGTATAATGGTGCATTCACATGCTCCTCGGATATTCCCATTTCCTGAGTTGGGAAGACATTTCTCTGACATTTAATATCTTCAAACGTGACCATTTCATGTCCTCAAAAATTACATTTATTATATAAAATATTTGGCTGGTTGTATGAATTTTGTAAACAAGATTTGGACTGTAAAACCTTGGAAACTCTCCTGTGTGACCTATATTACTGAAATTCTTGGGTGAACTGGACATGTTGTGGGCGTGTGCGCGCACATGCATGTGTGTTTCACTGTGTGTGGTATTTACATTGCTCTGTGACCTCTGTGAGAAGTACCCGAGGAGAAGAGTGATGTGGGAAAAGCAAATACTGTAGCTGGGGCTTCTGTCACCTATTCTGAAATAATCTCCACGCATTGTACGAAGCTGCCATTTCAATCTGATGCTTTCGACCATAATATCACTTTTATTCAGTGGTAAGAAGACATGTATCGTTGGGTTAGATCACTGGATTGATTGATTAGATGATTGTCACGGTTCCATTCCTAGTCTTTGAGCATTGGGTACTTTTTGTTTACTTCCAATAAAATGTGTCACTAAAAAGTAACACATATCTGGTGCTTTGTGTGTAGCCAGCTTGGGAGCTGCATCCCACCTCACAGTGACTATCGCTGCCTCTGATGATGCCCACGGAGTGTTTCAGTTCAGCCCTGATTCGCTGTCTGTTAATGGGACAGAACCTGAAGATGGACGCAGCTCTGTGTACCTGCAGGTCAGTGTGACACACAGTTTTAGAATTAGGACATTTCCGGTGAGGCTCGAGGAGTTACGCCGTATGTTTCATTGTGCTATGTTTTGTTTTTGTTCCATCCCAGGTGGATCGGTCCTTTGGTGACCTCTCCAATGTAACTGTGTACTGGGAGGCTGATCCCAGCTCTGAGGGGGAGCTCCTCACCAGGTTTGGGAACATCACTTTTGGTGTAGGTCAGACGTCAGAGAACATCATTATCGATGTGGCCCAGGATGAGATCCCTGAGCTGGACAAAAGCTTCACCGTGTCCTTGGCTAACGTCTCCCACGGTCGCCTGGGTGTCCATACGTCTGCTACTCTGACTGTGCTTGCCAGCGACGATCCTTACGGTGTGTTTGTATTTGCTAATGCAACGAGGTCTGTCCGTCTTCCTGAAGCTGATGCGACTGTGTCCCTCACCATCCTGCGGCAGAGAGGCCTCATGGGTCAGGTGTGTCCTACTGTAGAAGGGTTAGAATAGGAAGTATTGATATTAATTTACTTATGATTTTAAATAAACCAAAATGGTGGTTGATGTACCAAGTTTTTTTCTCCCCAATTTTAATTTCCTAGGTGCGAGTCACGTATGCTACACTAAACGAGGCAGAACCGAACCCTTACAGGACTCCAGGGGTGGGCCGAGCCACTGAGGGGCGGGATTTTGTTCCCCTCCTGGATTCTGTTGTGTTCTTGGCCAATCAGAGTGAAGCGAACATCACCCTTCACGTGCTGGATGATGAGGACCCGGAAAGAGACGAGTCGGTGTTTGTGAAGCTGATCAGTGTTCAGCTCGTTAAAGGAGAGCAGGAGAGGCTCAGTAAGATCCTGACACTCCCCCTGAGTGGGAGATTTTACCTGAAACAGTCATTTAAGCTGTAATAATACTTCAACCTGTGGAAGCCCAGTTCCGCCAGTAAAAGAAAAAAATATATATTCATGGTTAGTCATGATTATGAGATAAAAAGTCATAATTATTAGTGAAAAATAAGTTAAAATTGTGAGTTAAAAAGTCATAATATAGGATTAAAAATCATAATTCTGTGAAATTTCCTCATAAATCTGACTTTTTATCTCATCATTTCGACTTTCTGTCTCATAATTTTGCCTTTTTATCATAATTATGATTTATTTTTATCTCATAATTATGACTTATTTTACTCATAATTTCAACTTTTTTTCCCTCATAATTGGCACTTTATCTCATAATTCAGATATTTTAGCTCACTATTTTGGCTTTCTATCATAATTTCAACTTTAATCTTTAAATTTTGACATTCTTCCTTGTAATTATGACTATGTATCTCATAATTTTGACTTTCCCTCATAATATCTACTTTCTGTATCATTATTACAACTTTCTATCTCCTAATTTTGACTTTTTTCCTCATAGTTATGACCTTTTATCTTTATCTGATAATTTCAACTTTTAACCCGTAATACCCATTTTTTGGCCTCATAATTATCGCATTTCTTCACATAATTTTGACTTTTTATCTCATAATTATGACTTTTAATCTCATATTTATGACTTTATATGAAATGGACCACACTAATCTGATGAAATATGTCCTTATTATTCCCTCCAGTTTCCAACTCCCCTTCTCTGGGCCCCAGGACTGACATCGTAGCTCAGGTGATAGTGGAGGCCAGCGACGCTGCCTTTGGAGTCCTCCAGCTGTCAGCATCTGCTGTCAGTGTGGCTGAGCACTATGTCGGGCCCATAATAAATGTCACACGTGTTGGAGGGATTTTTGCTGACGTGTCCGTTAAGTTCAGAGCAGTGCCTTTGACCGCCAGAGTCAGTAAGTGTTGGATTATGGATTTAAATCTTACTCCTCATGATTGGTATGTGAGCCAGCAGTGTTCATATGTGTGTGCATGTGTGTAATCCTACAGGTGAGGACTACAGCGTAGCCTCCACTGATGTGGTGCTCCTAGAAGGGGAGTCCAGTAAGTCTGTCCCCATCTATGTCATCAATGACGTGGTACCAGAGCTGGAGGAGACTTTTCTCATCGAGCTGATCAACCAGACCACTGGAGGGGCTCTCCTGGGGGACCTCACACGTGCCATCATCACCATACTGCCTTCTGATGACCCTTTTGGTGCCTTTGGTCAGTAGGCATTCTCTGGGATGTGTCTTTTTTTAAATCTTTTTTTGGAGACATAATCATTGTTAAACAAGTTCTTTTTGTCTTTCCCTAGTTTTCCAAGCTGTTCCAGTTACCATAGAGGAACCAGGATCTAACTCCATTGAGGTCACATTGCCTATAGTGCGTAATGCTGGTACGATTGGCACAGTGGTAGTCCAGTGGCAGGCCACTGTGAATGGTAGACTAGCAGTCGGGGACATCAGACCCACATCGGGGGAAGTGAGATTTGCTCCTGGAGAGACCATGAAGACGCTCAGGGTGGAGATTTTAGCTGATGATGTACCTGAAATCACTGAGGTAAGAAGCTGACTGTGAAAAGGCCTTTAGGAATTGGAAACCATCCAATTTTAAGTTGCAATATTTACTACACTCTTTCTGTCTTTTTCTAGATTATTAAGGTGGAGCTTACTGGTGCCAGTAATGGAGGAAATCTAGGAGCCGATACGTCTGTTGACATAATAGTGCCTGCCAATGACAACCCATATGGGACCATCTACTTTGAACAGTCTGTTTACCGCGTGCAGGAGCCACTGGAGGGAGTCTATAGAGCCAATATTACTGTTCGCAGGAGGTACCTTTAATTATTGATATCTTCTAAAATAATGGTTTTATTTTAAGGCTTGGTATTTGAAGGGCTGTTCATAAGACTGACATGACACTGTCATAACCATGTCATGATACCTGTCATTAACATGAAGAGGTCTTATAGAATGGTAAGTTGTCATAACAAACACATCTCAAACAATTTCACCTTTGCATGAAAAATTACATAATTGAGCAAATGACACTTCGGTCAGTCATAAACATCCATAAAGTCTCCTTCATGTTCATGAGAGATGTCGTGACATTCTTATGCACTCTCCTTCAAATAAGTGTTATTTAAGTTAAGTTTTTTGTGCCCCTACTCACATTAAAGCCCCTTTTTTTTTATCCCCATTGCCTTTATTCCAGAGGCGGTCACTTTGGACGCTTAGAGATCATGTACAGCACCTCTGAGATTGACATTGTTGGCTTGGCTCAGGCTGATGGACAGAACCTGCTGATGTACTTTGACCTCCCAAAACCAGGTGTTCCATCCACTGCCTCAGTTAGGCCAGTTAACATCACTGGTCAACCAGACCCACTGGCTGCATGTGCTGCTGCTTGTCTGAGAGAGCGAGCCTGCCAGGCCTTCTCACTGTCATCGGGGGTGACTCCACCGTCCTGCACTTGGGTGACTTCAGGGGCCGATCAGCTGACTTCCAAATCTCAGGTTATGACTTATGTAAAAAACGTCACTGCAGCTGCTGTTCTGTTCAGTGCCCAGGCGGTGGCCGGGAGCGATTACACCCCTGTGACAGCTCAAAGTGCCTTCATGGACGATGGGTCAGGGGTCGCCAACCTCACAGTCCCAATCTTGACTGATAAATTCCCTGAAATGGACGAAAGCTTTGCGATACAGATCTTAAAGGTAAATCCCAAGCAGATATATATTTCCCTGTATTATTCATGCTTTATTGGCCCCTTCTAAGTTCCACCCCTTTTTGCTCTGTGCCCCAATAACAGTTGAGCAAGCTTTGTACTTTTTTTTGTACTTATAC
>JAJHUR010105622.1:0-22318 GCA_027495735.1 Lutjanus campechanus
TTGTTTTGTTGTTGTTTTTACCCTAAACCTAGATAATTTCATACATACACACATACATTCACTGCCTTATTTTATTTAGTTTATGTTGTTGTTTGATTTATATATCTTACTTTATGTTTGTTATTTGACCTTATGGTCACTTGTTTGCTCATTTTTGTGGTTTTTCTATGTATAATTCTTACTGAGGTGAGATTTCTTTTATAAGCCTTTAGGTTTTTAAAAAAAAAAAAACTCAGTTGCACAATTTGGGGGAGGAGAAATTAGAGCTTCTCTGCTGAGTCATCATGAGTAAGCTAACAAGGCTAACTAACTTTTTAGTTAGCTAGCAAACAGTTTGTTAATGAATACATGGCAGCCATAAGTTAAGTTTTCCATCCTTCTTTCACAACTTACCTGTGTCCTGAAAGCACTCTAATTAACTTTTTTAAATTTATTTATTTATTTTAATTTGGGTAAGCAAGCATCTTCACACTAATTAAACTCTAATTTGATGAAACATCAAATCATTACATTTGAATGCATCATTAAATTTGAATGCACTAAACTGAGATTAGTTTTTAATTAGCGCTCTGCTTGATCTTAAATCTGGATTTACGTTTTCATTTTAAAAGTTTTGTTGGTCTGATTAACTAATCTTACATTAAATTAATCTCTGTTGATGCAACCCAAAACATTATTTTTTACTTAATTTAATAAATATTTCAACAGGAGCAGATGATGGTGTTTTAAGTCCTTTGTGAGATTAAAAACCATCGTAGATGTTACATGTGGACTCTGAAATGTCATGAAAGAAACTGTGCTTTAGTGAAATATCAAAACTATATGGGACAACTCATGCAGTTGAAAGACGGTATCAGTCTTTCCAAGTTTGTTTTAACATGATTTATTGATCCCCTCTCTAGACTTGGTCTCAAGACTCGGGCCAACAGGAGACTGGACAGGAAATAGAAACTGTTCTATGACCTGCCTGAAAACAGCAACTCAGCAATGATCTTGATCAGCGGGAAGCAGGCAAACTGCGAGGATGCCCGGAGTCTTATCTCGGTCGAGCAGCCGGTAAGTGTTCAGACACATTCTGCCCCGTCTCTTCAGCAGATGGGTATAAATCTAGTAGGCCTGCACCGGCCTGTGTCTCGGTGTTCAGACAAATATCACAGAGCTATCCACAGGGAACTTCTCGCTCCAAGTACACAACTCCTTCATCAGGTTTTGTGTGATTAAATCAAAGAGAAAATGGAGAGACAAGCCGGCTTTTATAAGCTCCTCGCCGCTTCTGCTGCAAAACAGTTTGGAGCCAGAGGAGAGGCCACATTGTCACCTAAATTAAAATGGTTCATATTTTGTATAGTGGCTATTTTAGTAGGTGTCAGATTCAGCTCAGACTCGGCTCAAATTTCATCTATCTGTCAAGCCTAGCTGTAAAGGCTGGGCTCAATTTAAACTTAATGCAAACATGACCGTTCTGAAATATGTTTTAAGTCCCACTGGTTCTCAGCCTGGAGGGTGAGGATCCCCAGGGCAGGTATGAGGTTGTGGAAAAAAAATAATGTGGCAAAGAGCGTGTCAGTCAGACAGTCAGAGGTCTCAGCCCCTTAATGACATTGAACATAATGCAAATACAGCTGATGTTATGAGACACAAACACTAAAAGAGTAACATTTGCATTTTGGAACATTAAAAAGTAACCATATTTTAGCCTGGGGAATTGTTTTTACATTATATCACCTGTACAAGTGATATAATTTGCCTCAGAATGGATTTTATTCAGTGGGTTTGTTTTTGTTGTGAGTCAAAGTGTGTGTGCACATGAGTTCTGATTGGACACAAACAGGAAAAACTCTTCTTTTTGCTTTTGTGTCAGAATATCATACAACTATCAGTGATGGCTTCTCAGAAAAAAGTATCTCGATCAAGACTCGGGCCAACAGGAGACTGGACAGGAAACAGAAACTGTCTCAAGGTGGGTCACCTGAAGGTCCGACAGCAGCATCATGTTTCTGTGCTTAAAAATATTCATTGGTTGGAGATACTTAACTGGTAAAAATGCAGACAGTTTAAATGTTATTTGGTTGTATTTGCAACTTGTTCCATGCATCATATCACTGACTGTCTTATGAAAAAAGATCTTGGTTGGTGGACACAGCAAACCAGAGGCTGCACTGTCCCAGGATGTTGTGGCGCTTCTCCTCCAGCTGAGGGCAGAGCAGGACAAAACAAGTCACAGTGGTTGAGAGACTCTGAAATGGGACGTTGAAATGTGAATGGACCGAGGAAACGCAGGAGAAACACAGAATGAAACAGACTTTGTATCTGTGCTTTTGTGAATGTGTTAAGAACATGCACACATGCGTATGTGGAGGATAATGGGATGTTTCCCTTTACCCCAGCGGGCTCGATTCAGCACGCTCAGAGAAGAAATGCACTCCTCCGCTGAAAAATACATTCCTCACAATGTACCATGGCAGGCACGTAATGGGCCCTCATGAGAGGAGATGTGTACCTGATGCTGTGGTTTATTGTTGCAGAAGAAGTCTTCTTTACAAAAACAGACACGACTTCATGAAACCTCAGGGAGAAATTCAGAAAAAACATGTTGCGAAAATTGTGAATGAGTAATATTTAATGGATTTTATCTCTTTCAGCAGATGAATTTTGTCAACAAATGCTCTTCAGTTATTTTCCAGAAGGTAATAAATATTCTAGAGGAAAATAAAATGGCAAAGCAGGCTACACTGGGGGGTAAATACACTAGCAATGTGTATTTTTCATAACTTGGCAACCTCACATATGCTCTAAAACAACCAATGTGTAGGATTTAGTGGCATTTGGTGGTGAGCTTGCAGATTGTATACATTGCGCCTCACCCTCCCCTTCAAAGCATGTACAGTGGCTGCAAAACTTGCACAAAATTTGAAAGGCTGTAACTATAGTCGGTGATTGGTTTGTCTAACACTGCTGTGCAACATGGAAGACTCCATGAAAGAGGACCTGCAACCTCTTCCTGCTCGTTCTAAGGAAACGAAAACACATCATTTCTTATTTTCAGCTGATTACACACTGATGAAAACATACACGTGAATATCACATTCCATTTCAACCACTGAATCCTCATAAATTGTACGTACTGGACCTTTAATACTCACTTAGAACTGATCTATAAAGCTATTGGCTACGAAAATCCGCAAATTTCAGCAAGAACACACACACACACTAAATTAAACCTTAGACAGAGGAAATCAAACGCTAAATAAAAGTTTATTCATCTCGACAACCTGTATGAACACAAGGGAGCCAAGGTATTAAAGCTCCTGGTGAGAGCCACAAACCAATCATTTTCATGGTCATTTCAATCGGTGTTTTTCATTTCTTACAGTAGCACCGTGCGCCATGTGTCACGTTTTCATCTCGAGAGTTGACCTACTAAGACGGCGATGCAGTCGGCTTCCAGGCGTCTGCCAGTCTCTCAAGCAGATGAGTGCAGATTACTTCTCATTGAAAGTAGTGCCTGTTTTATGGCATCACATTTCCTATATTTTCTTTTGTGCAGCTGGTGCCTCCTTGAAGCTCGTCCCTGCAGGATGTTCACTGTCACACTGCTGCTTCAAGTGAAAACAGGCTTTTGTTAACACCAAGAGAGGAGAAATCTGCTCCTGCACTCATCACAAAAGGATTTAGGAATGCATAGAATTATAGAATCCCAAACAGAAGAAGATGAGAGGACTAGATTAAAGCTGCTAAAATCAATCAAAACCATATGATAATATATGTATTAAACCACTATACATTGCACATAATTTTGATATCGGTTGCTATACTGATAACATATTTGTAAGCAATAAACACAATATATTTTGCACTCTGAATCCTGCAGAAATTGACCTGAATTTAGAATTAAAATGAGCAATCAGGTCACTAAAGGCCAAACTAAATGACTGAGAAAAAAAAAATCACAAAAGTCCTCAAGACACCACTTATGTGAGGTTACACACAGACTTTTGAACAGGGAGATCATTAATGTAATGCTTATTATGTTAAAGGTGCAAAATGTAAGAATCTCGGTTTAAAATATTCAAATATTTAATAAAAATATCAACAGAATGTAAAGAAATAAGCCTCCAATCCGTAGTTTCAGCTGGGAGATGTTTGCAAAAGGTGAGTTTGCTACATTACACAAGCTCTCGTAGCCTTTTAAAGTCAAATAAATACAAAAATAAACTCGCAAAATGTCAAGAGGGGAAATTTTGTTTAACCTATTGGTTTTATTAAAACAGAAAAATACAGTCGTTCACTTTCTGAATTGAAGTTTTTCTCCTTTATCGACTAGATGACTTTCCTTGTTTGCTCGTCATAAAATATTTATATTCAAACTCGACAGAAATAAAATAAACTCACCAAAACCATCTTGATTTGTTTTTCCACTGTTCCAACAACATCCAACTCTGGTTTGGTCGAAATAAATCTTTAATTCACTAAGTTAGATGTGAAAATATTCTGGCTGTAGATGTTTTTCCTGACTGTTGCTGCCCGACCTCCCTCCCATCCCTGCCTGCCGTGTCTTTGTCATCCCCAGAGTCATGAGTCCTGGTCTGAGCTGCTGTACAGTAAATCCTTGGTACAGTATTCTCTCTCGTCAAACTGGCCTCTGACAGTCTCTGAGGATTTGTGTGATCCCAGTCAGGCCTTTTTCACTGGAAGCTGCTGAGCCTGGTTCTGTTGCCTGCTCACTAATGGTTTTAATTACTGTATAAACCAGCACAGAAATGATAATTACCAGCATAAAACATTACGTTCTGAACAGACACATTACAAACAAAAAAAGTGACATTTGCATTTTAGAGCATAAAACAGCAAATTTAACAAACGACTCAGTCCAGACGAGGCCTGATGGGAAATGTGAGCCATCAATATTTTAACCTTCATTACCTTCATTACCGGCCTGCAGCACACTCTGCTCCACCTTGACTGCAAAATGTACAAACATATTGATCCAGTGCCTTTTTATTAGGCATCTACATCACGTTTATGCACATACTGTTGTGTGTCTTGCAGTTTAAATATAAGCTTCAGATGGCTGTTAAGACCACGAGACACAGTGGGACTCAGCTGAGATGCTAGCCTGCATGGAGCTTTGAAATGACAGTAACTAATAATATGTAATATATTACATGTTGAAAGTAACTTTCTAAACACTGTAGTGGTTGTGTTCTCTGCTCCCAATCCAGGCAGACTCATGTCAGCTAATCCACTAACTAGATGTACAGCTAACTGAAGTAGCAGCTACAGTTAACAGCGGTTAGCGGTTGCTCTGGTGATATCTTGCCCCATATTTGTTTGGCGTATGAATTCAACAGGTGGCCTGTTCTTACATAATGAACCTTCAAAATGACTGCAAATGAGAACAGGTGCAGAGCTGCTACCACACTGCGTTGGCATGTGTTCAGCCTTCATCTGCCTGAATTAAGGGATTTTGCCGGTTAAGAAGTGCTCCAAACATGAGCAACCAGCCTCACTCCGCTCAGCACACAGTTGCTTTCTTTCCTCTTATTTGCCACACGCTGGGAATTTCCAACAAGCTGCAGGTATCAAATAATTATGTGCACATCAGAGTTATTACCGAGCTCCAGATAAGAGACGTCCAACATGCACGTCACGGCTGGCGGAGTGATAACGCCGTAAGACGCTCAGAGCACGCTCTCTACTTTTTAATCTGTCCTGCGAATCTGAAAAAAAAACGTTTCTATCTGGGTTCGCCTCAGTAGCTCTAACTTTTCTTCACCCACCAGGTCTCTTTTCACAGCTCCAGTCTCGTACTTTCAACACGCGCCTTTTTCAATTTCATACCTCGTTGTCAAGGAAATGAGACTGTGTGAACTGTGAGATCATTTTCGGTGGGCCCGAGTTGCACGCACGCATGTGCAGGGGTAATAAAGTCACTGAAGGAGAACTCAGCAGCTTGACTGTGATTTCATGCTATATTTCATGTTATTTGGTGAATCACTTCCAGGGATGTCAAAAGTATATATATATCCTCTCCCTTATTCTTTAGAAAATGAGTAGATACTCGTCTTGACCCTCAGTTACGTGCATTCAAACGGACATGACAGCATGAAGTCACAGTATGATATCTAACGCAATAACACAGCAATTATCTATGCTGAGCTGCAACTTATTCTTGGTATCCAGAGATGTGCTTAAAAATGTCCTAGTTAGATCATATCTGCGTGTACTTTGAAACTCTCTAATCTGAAGATAGAACAACAATAAAGATAGCGATGCAATTAGGCTTATAACAGCACAGATAATAATGGGCTGTCTGCCATAGATATGTTTATTTAATGCAACAAATACACTTAAGAGGCTTGAAAGACTGAAAGGTAGTGATCGGATAGGGTTCACGCAGGGGCCACGCTGCATGAATTATTTTTATTTTATGAAATAGCAATGAATCCATCAGTCCAGGTCCTTCATGAATCAGTGAAATCAAAGCTCAGACTGACACATGAAGAATTCATTTAAATAACCTTAAACCTTTCCCTGACATAGAATAACTCTTATATACGAGGACGAACATTAGAAATTCTCGAACTGTATTCTTAAAAGCCGATACGAGCTGTAAAATTAATGTCTTTTCTTCAGAAAGTGCTGAAAATCAAACCCTTAAGAGCTGCTTCACAGAGTTTGATTTATTCACGTCGTGTGCCGTAACTCACAGTTCACACATAATCAAGAAAAGATGAGAAACAAATGGGCGCCTCCCATCTTTATAGTTTATACAAAAAAAAGAAAAAAAGACTACTGTGTGCTGTATAAAGCCTTGCTCTGAGTCTGACCTGGGACGTCTGCGTCAGGAGAGTCTCCTTTTCTTTCTTCCCACACATTCATGTCCCGCTCCACTTTGAAACTCTGGTAACACTTGAAGGGATGTGCGCCAGACGGTTCAAAGAAGACAGTGATATAACATACTTTCTTTTGATTTTCTTTTAAAGTTGTTTTCTTTGGAACGTTGTTGCTTTTAACAAACCATTAAGAAGTTTCAGGAACACTTTATTTGAAGTTGTGTACGAAAGACTGTCATTACGCTGTCACAGTCTGTTTTCACCTTGTTTGCTGATGATCTTTCAAAGCTCAAACAATGTAATAACAGCTGTATGTGACGACGTAGCCAGAGGTGAGATGGTAAGGAAGCGACATAAGCAGAGAAGGGAGAGACTGATGGTTGAGTCTTGAAGGGAACCCAAAACCTGCAAAAGATCTTGGGAGAGTGACCATTTTAACATTTGTACAATGTGCACAAATCTTTGAACAGTTTTGCAAATCAAGGGTTCCCTTCCTGACACGACTGAGTGATGTAAGAAAGTGTTTCAACGTTCCCCAAACTCTGTTTTAACATTAAACACATAACATGCTGTCGCCAATAAATGTAATGCAAAATATCAGTAGTCAGACTGGGCTAAGAGATTTGTAAATAATTATGAACTTAGCTTAGGTAAAGCTACCTCACAGTGAGCCCAGGACAAATTTCTTATCACATGAACATCCCTTGAGATATCTTTGTTAGGACAAGTTGACAATAAAAAAGGCAATAGTGTCTTTGTTATGACTTGACATTAACAAAGACAACATAACCTGTCAGTGTCTCTGTCACGGGACTGACAGTAGCCAGTTTGACGACAGGGAATTCAGTACCAAGGTGGTTTTCTTGCTGGGTTTCTTGCCAATCAGGCAGCTAGCTTCACGGCTAACTGAGCTAGATAGCTAACTCCAGCTACAAATAACTGCAGATAGCAGTTAGCATACTTAAGCAACAAGTAAACTGCCGTCTATCAGGTAACTCTGTAAGATAAATCACCTTGGTACTGTAATCTGTCGTCAAACTGGCCTTATAACAGTTAATGACATCTTTATGACAAGTCCAAATGGGACCACTTTACTTAATGTCCATGAAATTATTTGCAACACCGTTACAAAAGCATTTGACAGTGTAAGAAAACTTAATTACTTCTTTATGAAAAGCCCAAAATGTACCACTTTACCTGAGGCCAAGGAAAATTCATTCATTCATTCGTGACACACTTATAATGGTCTTATGAAGGCTAGTGTCAAAACCAACCACATATAATAGTATGATGAAATATTAAAAGAGTTTCTTTAAATTCGATCATGTCAAGCTGACATAAAAAAGAAACTGACAGGTTATGTTGTCCTGGTTAATGTCAAGTTGTCATAGCAAAGATATTACTAGCTTGATTAATGTCAAGTTGTCATAGCAAAGACATTTTTGTCTCGCATAATGTGAGGTTATCATAACAGAGACACCTCAAACTATGTAAACTTCCCATTAAAAGTGGCATAATTGAACAAATGATACTTATGATAACAGTCATAAACATTCGAGAGACTTCTTCATGTTCATGACAGATGTCATGACATGGTTATGACAGTGTAATGGCAGTTTTATGCACACAGATTCAAATAAAGTGTTCCCAAAACTTCTGAACAGTTTAGTTGAGGCAACAACGTTCCAGAGAAAATAACTTTAAAAGAAAATCAAAAGAAAATATATCACTTCACCGTCTACTTTGAACTGCCTGGTGAAGATTAAAAAAAAAATGTCCAAAAAATCATCTGAGAAGAAAAGAAAATGGCTTTCAATTATTTGAGCTACCAGACCCACATATGAGGCCGAGTCTCTCTCCTCAGAGGTGTAACAATACTTTGATGTTAAGGCAGCGATGGAGGGATCGTGTTTAAGATATTCACTCTGGAAGCTTGAGGACAGACTGTTGATTCTACTGTTTCTGTAAAGAAGAGGATTGTAATAGCTCTGCCACTGAAAGAACCCCGCTGTGATAATAGTTAGATACGTCTTTGCAAGCGTGCATGTTTCTCTTGTGTAACCGCAGAACATATTACGTAATTCCTCCGCTTTATGGTATGTATGCTTAGAAATAGAACGAAACAGATGCTCCTTATTATGGCAATAAAGATAAGAGACGGTGAGGCACGGCGAGGTCGTTCTGCCATAGAAAAGCGAAAAAAGTATTATTGTAAACGTTGGGTAACACAAGCAGTGTCTCATCGATTGACAGAAAGAAACTGAGGAAAAGTTTTCAATAACTTGGTGGGGAGTGGGGGGGGGGCACTTATTGAGCTCAAACTTAAACTCAACTCACGTTAAATGAAAACAAAACAAAACAAAACAAAATAAATAGTGTTCACAAGCTAATGAGGTAAGAAAATCGATTACAGTAAATTTCACAACAGCACTTTCTCAGGTGCAGCTATCGAAACAGTCCCATGCTATTAATTATGTGGGCACCCGGACTGAGGATTAATTCACTTTCAAAGTTCACGTTAACAGTCTGGTTAAACAGCTGCGGATGAAACTTCTCTGCAGAAACTGATCCTGCTCCCCAGTGTTTGGTAGAAAAAGCAAGGTTGAATCTGTATTTCTCCCTGTTTTTGGATCACGGTGATATAATTTATGGACATGCAGCTTCGAGAACTTCTTACAGTTTGCTTTAATCCAATTTTATGCGGTGATTTTAAGATTTTACAGATACGTCACAATGTGACAATAGCTGTCCTTTATGTTTTTAAATGCATTTCTATGCTGAAGTTTGTTTCTACAGACTTTGTGTAGCATCGTGGTTCTACAAGCAAGTCAGTGCATCATTAGGTGGTTTCAGAGATTTACAAGGTTCTGCAAATGCATCATGAGAACAATACAGCAATGTACTGATATTAGAAAATATACTTTGTAATTTATACTTATACTTGTACTTTGTCCACATTACATTACCTCACTATTACACTTTAGGACAGGAGCTTATCAAACCCGCTCTCAGGACTGGCTTACACTTCATGTTCCTTGTGTCAGTTCTGAACTTGGAAAGACGGCTGTTAGGTTTTGCACTCCTTAATCATGGAATAACTCCGCGGGGCTGGAGACTATCCCAGCTGACATTGGGCGAGAGGCAGGGTACACCCTGGACAAGTCGCCAGTTCATCACAGGGCTGACACACCTACGGGCAATTTAGAGTCACCAATTAATCTATTATGCTGCATGTCTTTGGACTGTGGGAAGAAGCCGGAGCCGGAAAGAACCCATGCGAGGAGAACATGCAAACTCCACACAGAAAGGCCCTGCCAGCCTGGGGATTTGAACGCAGGACCTTCTTGCTGTGCACCAGCAGTGCTAACCACTGCGCCATCATGCCACCATGGAATAACTCACTTACTTTAAATCTTGAGTCCCTGATAGAAGACATGCTTAGAAATCTTAACATTTTTACATGTAATTGCTTTAACTTGCAAGGATCTCAACCAACTGTAGTTGCTGAGCTCTTATCATCTGTCTTATTTGTATTATTTTTCTGTTTTTCTTTAGTTTTCCTGTTTTGTTTTTATTGTAATTTCTGTTTTTGTTGCCTTATGTAACATCAGCATCATTGAAAATGAGGGTCACTCCTCAACGTATCCCTGAGAAGTAAACAAAGGTTGAATGAATGACTGAATGAATGAATGTCCTTAGCTAACCACTGTGATAGGGGGACTCAGTGAAAAATAGAAAAAAAAATGTCTGTTTACTTTTTGATATTCATAATAATTATGAAATATATGCATTTGGTTTGGTTTTGATTGTATCCCCCTGAGTGAAGGATCAGGCAAAAATCCTCTCAAATAAAACCTAAGCTAGTTAGTTAAAGTTAAAAGTTAAAAGCGTGACTCTCTCCACCTTCTGCCTTTCAAAGAAACCAAAAAAAAGGGCTCTGTATCAGCCCTGTCCGACATAAAATGAATGTGAAACCACTCAGGCAATCAATCCTGCCTTATCATGATGACATCAAAGGTCACTGAGGGCTACCTGCGAACACTCAATCCATCAGTGGCTCTTCCTTTTGTGCCGATTGGCTCTCTCAGCTGTCTGCTAAACGCTGGATTGGACGGCGATCAGCTGGGTTTGGGGGAATGCAGCTGTGTGATATGACATTTCAACTTTGTCCCTTTAACAGGCTCAAGCAGTCCTGCCAGACGTCAAAGCTGCCAAGAGGAGCGTGTTGATTTGATCGTGTGTTTTAATCCCTGCTGGAGAGTTTCACTGTAATTTCATCAGCTGCAGCTTTAATGTTGGAATTATGACGCTGACGACAGACAAGGTAAGACGTTTGGAAAAGGATCACTGGGAGCAATTACTATTAGTTTGTATGTAAGAGAATGATTCGGACTGTGCTTAAAGGGAAAAATACAAAATTCATCTTATCTTCTTACCAAGTGTTATTTATCCATCTAGATTGTTTTGCAGAGTTTTTGAGGTATCAGTCATAGATATGTCTGACTATAATTGAACTAGATGGCACTCTGACGACTTGTGGTGTTCAAAGCCCCAAAGAAATGCATCTGAATAACTCAACAGGAAAGTCTGTCTCCAGAAATCATGACCCAGTTACTCATGTTAATCGTTGTCGTGAGCAGTTTCATGTAGGAAAAACTTTCTTTCTAAACTTCACCCGCCAAACGCAGTGGGAAGTGTGCATCTACTCGTAGAGGAGAGGCTCGTGCTCATGATAGCGTGGGCGTCCTCCTCAGCTGAGCTGTAACCATCGGTGCAACTTACACTGGGGAGACTTTTTGAAAGGATTATTTGTTATAAATGTCCTGAATACCGAGAAATGTTACCCAACACAGGAGGCCCCTTTAAAAATTGTTTGAATGAGTCATGATTGGTCAAAGATGACTCATAAACTCTTGGAAACTCTCTTTATCTAATGATTAACGAGCAGCATTGACGAAACAAGGCAGTTTAACTCAAAACCTAAAGGTACGGTTGATTTATTAACTTTACCTACTGTTGTTTCTACTTTGTTGTATTTCAGTGATGTTGGATATTGTTATGCTCTCTACAGTAGATGTGATATTGCCCTTGTTCCATTGATTGATATGGTGTTGCAGCAGTGGATGTGATGGATGACTGTTATTTGTGCTGTTTTGCATTTTATTCTAGGCATTTTTATCCCAAATTGCTGTAATTATGTGCTCTGACCTCACACCACTGCATTGACTAAAATTGGATCTGTGAAAAAAAATTTGTTTTTTCATCTGAGCCCTCATGTCCCCACCACTTTTCAAAACAAACCGACACCACTGGCTGTAAAGTTAGCACCGCTGAGCTTAGCTAGAGTGGTGAAACGGGTCGTGGGAGTAGTTTGGCAGAAAGAAAAAAGTTCTCACAACAAGATCTGTGGATTATCTTTGGTTACCTGGTCATGATTTCTGGGGAAGAAAAAGACATTGCTGTTGAGATTTTCAAATGTCGTTTTTGGTGCTTTGAGCACCACAGGACCATTACCATGTAATTCCTTTATATTCAAGAGAAGGCCAATATCCAAAACTCAAAAACTAACACCAAAACAATCTCGCTGGATGAGTAGCTTGACTGGTAAGAGAAAAATATGTATTTTTGATGGTGAACTGTCCCTTTAAAGCAGGGGTTTGCAACCTTTATTTATGTATTTATTTGGCATCTTATTATCTTAAATTATCTTTAAGAAATAAAGAGATGAGAATTTCTGGCTTTGAATTTTTTTGTCAAAGCCAGAGGGAGTCACTGGAGAAAAGGCAAAAAAAATAAAAAGCTGTGGCTCCGGAGCCGCAGGTTACTGACCCCCTGCTTTCAATAAACATAACCCTTTTAAAAAAAGATTAAAGTGTATTGATTTGAGTCTTTGTCGAGGGCAAGTTTGGGATTGTGCAACCTGAGCTAACAACACCCCCGACCTCTGAGAAACCGAGGAGCACCTCGACTTTCCAAACCCATCACTCAGCGCGGTTCTTTGTTTCAGGTGCATTGTGAGATAGACCTCGCCGACCTCCTTCTCAGGAACACAGATGAAACCACAGGTTGCCACAGCAACCAACCGTGGACTATCTCGATTCATGATGTGAGTATACCGGTGGTCATTCGGCACAGTTTGCTCCTGAGCAGAATTACATGGGGGGGCGGCATTATCTCATCCACAAATTCATTGAATGTCATTAAAAAAATGAGAATCTGCCAGCTGAGTGTGATCTGAGTTCTCAACAAGGGTCATGTGTTATTGAGCTGAATCTGAGGACGTATACAGGAGCTCATTTACAGTTTCATTGTGTTCTGCTGTACGGCTGCAACTATGAACTCAAGGAATTGAATGTTCGGTGTGTTTACGTTCTCGTCTGTGCTCGTGTGGAGGAATGTTATTATCTGATTAGAGGGCGGGATGATGTATACACACCCTCCTCTCCCAACAGACCCTGAGCCCCGAGGGAAGTACAGCTGATGACTTCCTGGACGCCCTGCTGGGTGGGAGCGACTCCTCCTCGGCTGCAGCCTCCCCCCTGTGGTCACCCTGCACCACCGACAGCGGCATCATCGAGGACCCCCCGGCAGATCCCGCAGAGAGCCTCAACCCGCCCTCCAGCACGACTTTTCCAGCCTTCGACACACCTTCCTTCCCTCAGCCTCCACCTCTGGAGAATCAGACACCATCAAACGAAAAAACATCTCATGTTTCCATAGATCTCGGTGAGACTAGAGTTACAGTAAAAAGGCACATTATAATATGAAAGACTGGCGAGAAACATCTGAGAAACCTGAGCCTTGAAACAACAGACTGCTTCCATAAAACTTTCTTTGAAGGGTTGTGCATAAGACACTACACTGTCATAACCATGTAATGACACCTGTCATGAACATGAATACTGTAATTTAGTGTCATTTGGTTAAGTATGTAATTTTTAACGCAAAGATGACATTTTTGGGGTGTCTTTGTAATGTCAACTTGACATCAACCAAGACAACATAACCTGCCCGTATCTTTGTTATAACAACTTGACATTATCAACCTTATGGAAATGGTTTAGCTTCATGTTTTAACATTATATTACACTGTCGTATGTGGCTGGCCTTTACAGTTGCTGTCATGAGACCATTATAAGTGTGTCATAAACATTTTTCCTGATCTCAAGTAAAGTGGTACATTTGGACTTGTCATCAAGATGTCATTAAATGTTATAAGGGAATAGAGAATAGTTAGCGAAACATTAGCGAGATAGCTCATTAGGCAGCTAACTCCACAGCTAACCGAGCTAACTGGCTAACACCAGATACAGATAACAGCAGACAGTGGTTAGCCAAAGTGAGCAACTAGTAAACAAACTAGCAACTGTTATCTGTAGCTGGCATTAGCTGGTTAGGTAGCTAGCTCCATGGTTAACCGAGCTAATTAGCTAACTCTAGCTACAGATAACAGTAGACAGTGGTTAGCCAATTTAAGCAACTAGTAAATTAACTAACAACTATCTGCTGTTATCTGTAGCTGGCATTAGCAAGGCAGCTAGCTCCACGGCTAACTGAGCTAACTAGCCAACATCAGCTACAGATATCAGCTTACTTTACCAGCAAGTAAACTAGCTAACTACTATTTGTCCATCAGGTAACTTTGAAAGTTAAATCGACTTGGTACTTTGTCTTCAAATTGGCCTTATAACATTTGACACTTTTATAACAAGTCCAAATGGTACAACCTAAGCTGAAGTCCAGGAAATTATTCATGACATTGCTACAAAAACACAAGTTCATAACACACTTATAATGCTCTCACGACGGCCAGTGTCAAAATCACATATGACAGTTTAAAATAAAGCTACACGGGTTCTTAAAGTTTAATTAAACCAAAGTTTGATGAAAATCTCAAGCTGTCATGACAAAGACTTTTTTGTCTTGGTTAATGTCAAGTTGTCATAACAAAGACACCTCAGACAATGTGAACACAACAGGTGTCATAACATGGTTAAGACAGGGTAATGACATTCTTATGCACACCCTTTCAAATAAAGTGGTACCATTTTTTCAGTAGTGAGCACATGTGACCTGTTAAGACACATGAAAACTAAAGGTGAACCAGGTCAGGAGCATCCAGGTAAAAAAAAAAACAAAGACCTTGGTGTGAGATTTATCCGTTTGTGCTTTTCTGTTACAGAATAATGAGAGCTATTGACGGAGTCTTTTGACAGTTAAGGGCCCCTCCAAAGCGCAAATAATTTGGTTTCCCCACTTCTGAGAATTTATAAAGAATAAAAGGCTGTGCAATTGTTGTTCATTGCATATTTGAATAATGGCCCCTTTTCACTTGGTTGATTATTGATGCCTCAGTGCGAAAAATACTGAATAAATCAGCCGTGCAGCAACACAAAGATGACAAGCACAAAAAAAACATGTGACATATATTTGCAGAGAGTTTTCTAAAGGACGGCAGGGTGCCGCAGCCACAAGTCACAAGTCCAATTTAAGAGCCAGGCAGAAGCCTGAACATTTTGTGTTTTGTGTGAATGGTGATTTTTTGTGAATCATCTCCCGCTGTTTTGCTGGTTCAATCTGCAGGCTGGGAGTCCAGTGACCTCGAAGAACAGTTTGGCATCGCCCACTACCTCACGACGAATAAAACGTCCCCTCTGTCGTCCCCTCAGACTCTCACAGTGAAGGACCTGCTGCTGTCCAACCTGGGAAAGACAGTAAGGAGAGAAGAATTTAGTGTTTCTTTGAAAGGATGACATTTTGAGCTCTCTAACCCAGAGATTCTCTATTTTTTCTCAGCCAAGGACCCTTTACAAGATAGAAAATATATCAGGGATCCCCAAATGTATGGAATAATGGAATCATTTGCCTTTTTTCCACTTCTATGTAAAGAAAGGTATTAAAAAGATATTAGACATGTATTAAAAATATTTGCACCATTACAAATACACACACATCAATCAAGTGTATCTGACTCTAACCAGTGGAGAGTATTAAATAAAAAAAAGACTTCAGTCTCAGTATTCAGAATATGAACTAACCGTGCGGTTCGCTGCTTCTCTGCATTATTCAGCCAGGCAGAGACCTTTTCTGTGGTGACCCGTCCCGCTCTGAGAGCGACAGATAAACAGAATTTTATGAACTGGTCCACTCCGGTGCCGTCTTTTGGGGTAAACTGTGCAGTGAGTCACTTTAACTGTAATATTCTGTCCATCTGGTTCACAGGCGCAGCAAATCCCCCAGAATTCCCTGCAGGACCTTGTACTTAATGAGGATGAGAAGAAGCTCCTGGCTAAAGAAGGGGTGAAGTTATCCAGCAAACTGCCCCTGTCCAAGGTACATGAGCAAGACACACATGTACACGTATGTAGGGCATGTTTTCACACACTGTTTCTGTCATGCACACACACATACAGTACGTCTCTAAATCTGTATCCCCAGTTACAAAACCTCTGCCAGCTGCACCCCCCCACATCCAACCCAGTTTCCCCTCACTTAGCCTTCTTCTTCATTCTTTCTTGACCCTGTTCTCCCATGTGTTTCATCTCCCTGACAAGTTTGAAGAGAGGGTTTTGAAGAAGATCCGGCGGAAAATCCGCAACAAGCACTCGGCTCAAGAAAGTCGTAAGAAGAAGAGGGAGTACGTCGACAGTCTGGAGGGGAGGTAGGGAGCACAGCATCCTCGCTCAACACGACACTATCGCTGCACACCATGGAGTAGAAAATTAAACTTTTATCTGTCGTTACTTGTTGTGCTCTGAAGCTCCCCCTAATGAGCCTGTTGTGTCGTACCCTTAATTATCTTCAATAATAAACAGTTGGATGAGATGCGATGGGAACATTTTTCAAGAAAACCTCCATTTTACTCTTTCATCATCGCTGATAAAGAAGAGTTCTTTAGAGCTTTTTACTCACTGATACCTGGTGTTTATCGGGTCCTCCTTGAAAAGGCGCCTCAGGCTCACAGGATATTCACAGCAGCAGAAGAGGTTTGTTTGGAATGAAAAGACAAAGAGCTGAGTGGTATCTGTCATGCCTGACCAAACAAAGAAGGAGCAGATTCTTTTAGAACTTTTTGCAAGAGAAAAAAAAGGCTTCACAGAGCCGGACACAAAGGGATTCATCATCAAAACACCACAGAAATAGCAGCTATCACTGATGTTGCTGAAATCAAAACACAAGGACCCTGCAGATTTTTACCTCCACTGTTATGGTTTATCATGATTCAGGAACGCTGAGAATTTTAACCAGACGGATCCATGTGAGAACATGGAAAAGAAAAGTGGAAGAGAGAATTATTAGCTCCAAGAAAGCCTTGCTAGGACAAAACATGTGGTTTCATTTCTCAGGCATAAACAATAAGAAATAAAAGGAATAAAGATCCCCCCTAAAAAGTCTGACCTTGACTCATATCTGTGCAAAGTTTGTTGTTAGTGAGGTGTTGAGGGAGCGAAAGAGTCAACATCTGGAGGGGAACTTTAAGATATGAGAGTATGATGAGTAAAGTCACTTGTGTGTGTCCACAGAGGGCCTTGCATTCACACACAGCCAAGACATCTATAACAAGAGTCAAGCTCGCTGCACAGCATGCCAAGACTTCCTCATTAACACTAAACACAAAGTGCAGCCGACACTGATGGGAATATCATTACTTTTTACACGTGGGACAAGTTAGCCTTGAAGTCTTTCTGCCAGAAAGGGTTTTCTAACATGTGGTTAACAGCCTATTTGAACCCAAACCTAAACAAATCTGCAACAGAAAATAATATAAAGAAAGAAAAAAGGAATATAAGACAACAATATCCTTCATACGGGAGAAATCCCAGTCTCTTGGGTAGAAGTCCTATGTTCAACCCACTCATTCACAACATCCTGCTCCTGTGGATGTGGATTTAGTCACTCTATATACTGTCCTGACCACCTAAAGCTTTCTGGCAGGAAGAACTGGCAGACAGATTTCTGGGCTTTCTGACAGAAAGATTTTTTGCCAGAAAGGGCTTTTGGGCAGAAAGTCCTGAAGCCTGACTTTAAGTTTTGCAGGTACTGACATGTCTAAAAACCACAGACTTTCCTATTTATACATACATACACAAACTATTTATAGACAAACTGTTGTTTATGCAGCATGAACCAGATCAGGATATAAACATTACTGTCCACAACCCCAGAGGGAGGAGCTCTATGCACACAAACCACTGCAATGACCCTGATATTGTGGGTGTAGGTGTCAAAGGATTGCCATTTAATGAATGAAAAGTCTTTTAATGGTTTTCCAGCACAATCAGAGCATTTCTACATAAACCATGAAGCTGTGAGCTGTCTGAGCTTTGTCTGGTTTGGGGTCAGTCGGACAGAAAACACTGTATAGCGTGACAGCCGGCGGCACAAAAGAGGAGCTAAACCGCTCTGTGCTGCAGCTGGAAGGGGTTTGAGTTGGAAGCTAAAGATGCCGTGCAGTGCACATGCAGCATCTCATTGTAGAGAAGCTGGAGGTTTTTTGCTAAGATGGAGCTAAGTTTAGGCCTCTTCCTCCTCCTCCTCATCTCCTTTTCTTCCAGGCTGTGCAGAATGTGCCCAACCACATAGCCGGCCTTTGTCACCAAATTTTTAAATCCTGCCTGCCTCCCCCGTGTTGGCTCTTCCGCCTTATCACACCTCCGCAAACAACGTGGACTGGTAGAGCTTGTGGTTTGAGTCACATATAGGGCCATCATTCCCCCACATGACTGTGTGTGTCAGACACTTCCAGGTTTATTTTTCTTCAGCCTCTCTTGGGGTATTTGTAGAATTGCTTGATCTTACTGACGCTGAGCTTCAGATGATTCTCCTTGCACCACTGGGGCCGTATTACAGAAGCTTCCTGTCTAATGCTCAGGAATCTAAAAGAGTATTTTTCCTAATTTGGTATTACAGAAGCAAATCCTAGCTAACTTTAGGAATCCTATCTTGTCTTACTTTATCCTTTGTGGCTTGCAGAAGACTCTGGTCTGTTCTCCATTTTAATTCTCCTTCACCTTCTGCCTTTGACACAGCAGACCATAATATCTCAATCAGACACCTAAAGAACTATGTTGGCAGCAGTGATGTGGTTCTGGACATGTCTGTCTGCAGTGCTCAGAGATTCTTCCTCCTCCTGTGCCAATCTTCTTTGTGGGGTGCCCCAGGGGTCTATGTTGGGTCCCATTTTATTCACTGTTTACGTGCTACCCCTGGGTCAAATTCTGCTTAGACGTGGCGTCGACTTCCAAGACACCCAACTTTATGTCCCGTTGAGACCTGATACCATTGATGTCTTGCGTATTATGTCCTGTCTTTGAAGTGAAGGAAGACTTTTGTGAATTTTTCTAAAAACAACCCAGTTAGCTAACACTATCGTTGGTTAGTTAGTCAGTTATTTAGTTAATAGCCTAGTTAGTAAGCTACTACAGGTGGAAAAATGAAAGTTAGTACAGCTTAACAGTTATCCAATCAACTTAAAGGGACAGTTCACCCAAAAATGAAAAGTCAGTCACACCACACAGACCCAATTCAGACGGTGTGCAAGTGCACATTTAGGCTAAAAACGTGGTGTAAATGACGTCTCAACTTGGTATGTTGGGGCGACTTGGATTACACAGAGCAGTGTGGAGGCATTTTATGTTTTTGTTGTTTTTGTTGTCGTTTTTTTTTATTTACATTTGAAAACTGGTCACCATTAACATATATTGTTTGGGAGATTCTGCAACACTGTTTTCCTGTGAAACTCCAGCAGTGTTTTGTAGATTAAAAAACTAAACCCGACCTTCAGTCCCCATGAGGGTGAGCAGATAACTATCCCTTTAATGGTTTATTTACGATTTTGTTAAGCGAGGATGCTTGTGTAATACATTTTCTATCTCAAGATAAGTAAAGTGAGAGTAGGGAGCTTGGGGTTCAAAGATAGACAAGCTGTGAACAGTGTGTGGTAATCTATAAACACAGAAACCATGGTGCTTTCCACCGGAATCTATAACAACATATTTTAATTCTGAGAACACTGTCTGCTCCCGACTCCAATCAAAAATTAATGCAAAATTGACTGTTTGCTTACAACGGGGGCCTCAAAAATGTCAAACTATACTTTGTGCATTAGCGGTACTTTTTAAAAAAAAAAGATCCTTAATTATTGAAAGGGACCTTTAAATATCAAACTGTGTGCTATCGATATCTCATTCAAGCTTGAGCTCCGTCGCCTCCGGACAACAAAAGTTTGATGATGGTGTGAGATTGTCAGCGGAGAGCGGAGTCAGCATTTGTTGGCAATTAAGTCAGCTGCAAGCGGAGCATATCAACAGGGTATCATTATCAGTGGCTGTTCGGTTCAGTCAGAGGGCCATAATGGAGGGTGACTCATAGTGACTAAAAGGGACGGGAAGAAAAGAGGGGGTGGGGACACTGGATGACAGAATGGGGTGCGAGATAACGCTCAGCGGACGGATATTGGCAAAGACAAAAACGAAGCAGAGAGAATGCAGCATCATAAGAAAGTGTTGTTTGATATACTTCTCTCCCAATTTAATCTATATCCCCTCTCTCCTCTTTCTGTAGGATGTCTGCATGCACTGCGAACAACCTCGAGCTGCAGAGGAAGATCCAGAAGCTGGAGGAGACCAACAAGTGAGTCATCAAATGAACCAACAAGGGCTGCAACTAATTCATATTTTTGATTTATCTACGTATCTCTTTCCGATTTTATGTATAAAAATGGCAGTAGTGGCAAAATTTCACAAAATACAAGATGATATCTTCAAAAAGCTTGTTTTTTCTGACCAACAGTCCAAATATATTCAGTTTAAAGTGATATATAGCAGAGAAAAGCTGGAAACTATCACACTTGAGAGGCTTGAATCGTTGAAATACATCATCTTAACAGTTAACTGTTTGCTAAGCCCTGCTTCCTTTAGTCACTAATGCTACGACTTTCAAGCCTCCTCTTCAGGGATTTCCCATTGTTCCGATGGCCAATTATTCCAAAACCCCTCTAGTCAGAAAAATGTCTCATCGGACTAAAAGCCCATTTGTTCGACAGCCCGTTATCCCAAAAACATCGTCCACTGTGCCAATGTCTCATTGTTCCGAAAATAGACACTCTCCCTTCAGTTTTCCATTGTGCTGAATCAGCTTGAATCCCTTGATAGTCTATCTTTCTGGCCTCACACCAACTAACATTTAAAGTGACTGTACCGATGCAAAGAAAATTCCATGGTCAGAGCTCACTGCCCTGCTCCATCACACCTGATTCAAATGTTATCAGGTTTCTGCAGAGGCTTGACGATGATCTGATCATTTGAATCAGGTGGTGTTGGAGCAGGGAAACATCTAAAACGTGCAGGGCCACAAGAACCGGGATGGGGAAACACTGGGTTAGGGTTTGATGTAAGGCCAGAAAGACAGCCAGCTGACCCTTCGCTAAGCCCAGCCTCCAGCAGCAACTGTCCAATCATAGCTTAGCAACCGTAACTACAGCTGACAAGCTTTCCATTTCTCTACATGTTGAGGTGGTGTGCAGGAGGCTCAGAGAGGAGCGATACTCAGACGTTTTTTCTGTAGTCTCTCAAAAACTGCTCTAACATGAGCTGCAAACATTAGCATGTCCAGCTAACTAACATTAGCTTTCTAGCTGCAGTAACTTTACCTCCAGCCAAACTTGTTAGATACCACTGCATCTGTGTTTGTTATGTGGGGGGTTTGAGGAGAAGGATGTGGGTCGACGATGATGCATCTCACTCTGGCTCAGTGTGTCAGGTCTAAGCCAAGTTAGCTTAGCTCCTATCCCGGCTATCTTCCGCGATTGCAGTCCGGGTTGTCTGGCTGAGTGACCTGTCTCCAAGTCCGCTGCACTAACCTAGTCCCTGCACTTCCTTTTCCCACGTTGATGAGTGTATTGCTGTCATTGTGTAGATATACCTGCCGTATTTCACCATCCCACCAATGTTTGCTGAGATGTAAGCTAGCTTTAGCCTCAGTCTTTTAGCATTAAAATTATACCATGTGTGCAGCTGTCAGGTAACTTTACATTTAAACTTTCGCAGGGTTCTTGTTTTAAAACCTGTCAGATTTTAACATTAAAACAGACTTTGCGGCTGAGTGAAGGAGTTACCAGTACCTTACATCAGCCAGCTACACTTATAAAATCTACTTTTGAGTTATTATTTTAGCTGAAAAAAATCCACCGTCGGCAGCTAGAAATGAAAAGCTGCTTTTGTTTACGTCTCTAAGGATTCAAAGACTTCATGTTTCAACAGTTACACCCAATTTCGATGTTATATCTGCCACCGTTATGCAGAATGGAAAGTTTGACAGACTTAGCAACAGTAACTAAGGAGGGCGGGGCTTAGCGAAGGGTCAATTAAGGGCAAAACCTCCTCTGATTCAGCACCATGGAAAGGACCAGCAGTCACTGAAGAATTTCCACCACTGTCATTGTAAATTGCACATGTGCCGTGCGAGAATGGATGGTGTCGTGC
>JAJHUR010105623.1:0-20245 GCA_027495735.1 Lutjanus campechanus
TGAGAACCACTAGTATGTGACAAGAGTTTTAAGCAAAATTTGATAATTGGTGCCTCTAAATTAAAGCCTGAGTACACTCCGGCTCTAGAGGAGCTGTCTGGACTCATTAGGACCACTAGTGTTTTTCCCAGCCTTGTGCAGTTTCTTGCAGAATGTTTGTAACTCTACAGCACAGAAGTAAGATTTAAGTGGAAAGGATCAGTGCGTTGGTTAAGTCCATGTCACTGGAGCATGCTGCTGCCAGAATTAAACAATGTGCTTATGCAAGTCTAGTCTGGATGTCAGAAGTGGCTAGGTTCTCTGCTGCATCAATGATGGGCATGGAAAGAGCAGCACGCAGAAGGTGGATGGAGAGGCAGAGCGGTCATTCCAACAGTCGACTTTCTTTAAGTCAGTGGCCGACCTGTTATGTGATGTGTGTCCCCTATAGCATGTTGTTTAGTAACATAAACCCCATGTTATCACTACGCTGACAGTAGGCAGGGATGGAGCATGAGGAAGACTTGGACTGTGTTTAAAATCACAATATACTGCCTACTACATACTCAATCTGCACTGCATACTGCCTACTAAACAAATACCAGCAGACTATTCACACTCAAGTATGCTCAAGCAATGTGTCCTCTCTGCATCTCATGATTGCATCAGTTACATTACCAGTCCAAGCTACCATAAAATGAAAATTCTCTTCCAGTCCATGTAATAAGTTCTAGTATGACTTTAAGGCAAATGTAACGAAAAAGGGGAATTCTTTATTATTTAAAAAAAAAGAGACTGAAGTGATCATACCACAAAAACTGATTGCTGTCAGTTTAACCTGGTAAAAAGGACTGGATTTTTTTTTTGTTTTGTTTTGTTTTGTTTTGTTGTTGTTGTTGTTGTTGTTGTTGTTGTTGTTGTTTTGTCTTTTTATTTATTTTATTTGTTTGTTTTGTCTTTTTTCTCTTTCTTTGTCTTTTTTTTTCTGTATAGGTGAGACCTTGTTAGGGAAAATATTTAAGAAATTAGATTTTTCTTTTTCCTTTTTTTTTCTTTCCTTCTTCTTGCAGGTGGGAAAAGAGTTAAGGAGGTATTTGTCTTGTTTTTAATTCATACTGTTATGAACCTGAGATTGAATGAGTACATGGAAATGAAATGCCCATACATTTAGTACCTATTTATGTTTTTTGAAGTTATAATGTCTGGTTTGACACATCACTGGGTGGTGCACCTATTCACTATTCTGTAAAAAAAAAAAAAAAAGTTGTCATCTCTATACATAGCAGACTGTTAAAATATGCATAATGTGTGAATAAAATGTGATGACAATAAAAAGTATTAAAAAAAAAAATAAAAGGACTGGATTGATTGGGGCACACAGCAGGTAAGATAATGCAGTTCTAAGTATAATCGCAGAGGAGATCATTTCTTTATTTCTGAACACCCACCTAATCTGGATTGAAGTGCAGCTTTGCAGCTGCCCATTCTCCATCTCCTTCCTCATCCTCATCTCCTCCTCCTCCCATCCTCGCTCCTCCATCCCGCAAACACCACTGTTGGTGCAGGAAACAGAATTGGAAAGTGTTGGTAGTTTGAAATTGGATAACCTGTTATGCACAGGTTACACAGCAGGTATTTCCAACCGGCATCGGGTTCTGAAAGAAGCACACAGACCTTTTTGTCCCTGGGTCAATCCGGTCTCGTGCTCAGATAAAACACCGTGTTCATTTTATATGGATGTTTAAACCTTGTCTTCTGGATCCCAGTAAACACGCAGACACAAACACTATAGTTGCTCCAGCTCTCATGTTTGACTGATCTCTTAAAGACTACCTGACAGTTGTGATCCCGTCTCGTGCACACTTTGCAGGTCTGTTGACATTTATTAAGCTTTATAATTGTAATAATAATTCCTTATTTGTCATCAGTGAGAAGAATGGCAGGTGCACAGACTAGGTGCAAGCTCATTTACTATCCTGCAGACGTGGCAAAAATGATAGCAATGCCACCTGGGATGGGTTTACCAGAATTTACCAGACTGTTCTAGCTGTTCTATTATTTGCCTTTACCCACTTAGTTATTATGTCCAGATTACTGATGATTATTTATCAAACCTCAGTTTGTTAATATTTTGTGAAAAAATAGTCATCCCAGCAGGATCAGTAAATATCAATATCAAGGTATTTTGTCAAAAATATTGTGATATTTGTTTTTGTCCATTTAGCTAAGTCCTGTTAGTCAGTGGGCCTCCAATATCACTTCATCTCTTAGTCAGGAAATGTGGGATTATCCTACTTCTACTGGAGGTCTTATTTTATATAATTTACCCCTATTACCCCCTCTGTCCTTCTTTAACCTCTCGCAGCTGTCTATTGCCAATCAAAGACCCACTACTGGATGAACTGGCAAATTAATCCCCCATCTGTCTGTGGTGTTTTAACTACTCTGACTGCAATGAGTATGTAAAAAAAATTCTATAGTTTGATCCATTGAACTAATTAAAACTTATTCATCTCAATACAAGACCATACCAGCTCCACCGCTCCCCTGACGGCGCTGAATTTCCAGGGAAAAGGGACAAGTCAATTCAGTAAGCTTTATTTAACGTTAATCTTGGTGATAAGTAGGCCAAGGTTTAATGAAGGGGCTGAATCACAGATGACAGAAATATGAAAATATATCACAGTCAAAGTCTATAATTCTAAGTCTATTAACTTAGGTCCTTTCTTGTCATACGTACTTGTCAAATCAACCGATGTAGGATTCTGTGTGTGTGTGTGTGTGTGTGTGTGTGTGTGTGTGTGTGTAAAACCAGTTTTCAGTGATTCATTTCCCTCATTAAGGGTTGTCCTACTTCTTTCCTACAATCCTTCACCTGACTGTTATCTGCTTCTTTCTTATTTCCTTTCCATATGGCTGCAGATAGTGTGTGGTTTGTTACTCCCAAAAATAAATGTATTTCTTATTACTCTTCGCTATTTCAAAAAATATTTAATTATTTTACTTTGTGCCCCGCTTTGTGGCAGTTAAAAATATGTGTTTATGTTAAATATGTGCACATATTTAAAGGGATAGTTCCCCCAAAATCAAAAATACATATATTTCCTCTGACCTGTAGCGCTATTTATCCATCTAGATAGTTTTGGTGTGAGTTTTATAGATAACAGCTGTAGAGATTCCTTGTTCTCAAAAATAATGGAACTTGGTAATCCACAGACCTTGTTGTGGGCAATTTCATGTAGGAACTGCTTTTTTTCTACATATCACTGGGCAGCGGGAAGCGTGCATCAACTCATGGACGAGAGACTTGTGCTTATGACAGCACGGGATGTAAACATTCATGGGATCATCCTCAGCTGAGCTGTAACCTCTCATCCATGAGTAGATGCACACTTTCCTCTGCGTAGTGATATTGTTGGCGGGCGTAGTTCACTAAAAAGACAAAAGTTCCTACATGAAACTGCTCACAATTTATCTTGAGAAACCAGATCATGATTTGGGAAAAGCGGCATGGAGCTTTGAGCACCATCAGTACATTTCTGTGGCTGAGAAGGCAGATATCTCTACAGCTGATATCTCCAAAACTCAAATCTGTCTGGATGGATAAATAGCACTACAGGCCCGAAAATATGCATTTGTGATTTTAGGATGAGCTTTCCTTTTAAGGCTGACAGTACCTGGGTTTACAGGGCATCCCATCCAACACAGTAATGTTGTCAAAAGTCTTGATACTTTCTTGATCGTTATTAACGATATATTATCCATTAATTAGTATCAAAAGAAGTGAAGCTATAAAAAATGATTTCTGTACTTATTCAAGAATTCAGTTCAGTCTTTGTTGAAATTTTGCTTGCAGCAAAACCAGACAGACTTTTTCTGTCCAGGTGGTTGACTTGCCTAGTTGGGGCAGTTCTAGGTATGAAGGTATAACAAGTATGAGTCTTCAATGGAATTTTTTCAATTGTGCAACTGAAGTTGAAGTTTTCTCACACAAAACTTAAAGAAGTGAGGAATATGTTAAAAAATACTACACTGACAATGATAAATCATCACAAAAGACTTTCAGTGTTGAATTTACCATTACACAAAGGTTCAGGTTCAGTTTACCTTAAATGGGCAACAGAACCAGATGGTCACACACTTTTTAAAGGGGGTCTAGACTATGAAATCAAAGTTTTTCTTACATCTTATTAGGGCAGCTTCACACCAGTCAACTGCTGTTTTTTTTTCCTCAGTTTTCAGACGATGTCTTTCTACAACATTTCCACAGAATGAATATAATTGGCATTAGACACTCTAGTCAATCAGGGAAAGTTTTTACTACAGCAATTTGGTCACAAAAAAGGTCAACCATGCGGTCACAAGCCTGTTACAGGGTTAAAATTCTGGTATTGTGACGACTCCATCACAAAGACGAGACCGAGATGTTTCGGTATTGCAACATTCCAGGTAACAGGTTGCTATACAGACAGAAAAGTAAGAGAGAGGATGGGTTATAAAGAGACCAAAAAGAACAAAAAGAGAATGATAGGGGCAAGGGAGAGGAGGCTGGAGAGACTGAGGAGGCACAGAGGGGGGATAATAGGCAGGAGAAAAAATCCTGACACAGAGAAAAAGAGGAGAAGGAGACACAGAGACACAGAGAATCTCTGTCAGTGATGAGAAGAAGTGAAAAGCAAGGAGAGAACAGGAGAAACACAAAGACTGACAAGTGAAACGGACTAATGATGCAAAAAGTAGCTACAATAGTTACAGAAGGTAGACTCTGTTTTCTATGAATTTCCCACCTTTCTCTGTCCGTTCCTCTCACTATTCATATATAGGAGATGTCACCGCCATTGCAGATCAGTTTCTCCAGGAATTTGAATCTTGCCATCACAAAAAAATGGAGGCTAATTTGGTTCTGCAGTGATTACTGTGAACTTTACATTTTGAATGAGCATTTTTAAAATCCTTATATAATATTGATTTGGCAGGAAATGAGCTGACATGTTATTCAAGTGGTATTTAGCAAATGAATGTTGTACAAACAGGGTTTCATAAAGTCTGGTCCAATGGCAGCATTCACACCGAATGGCAAGTCAATCAAGTGCAACCAGCTTCCAGTCAGTTCTATTTTCTCTCGTACACCATTTGTAGTTGTAAAAATATGTCTGTGTCAGAAATGTGTGCGCTGTCTATAATTGTTTGTTAAACATATATTGCTTAAACATTTTTTGTGTGTTGTTTAAATATTATTTTGTTATCACCAGTCTTTCCAGACCTCTGACCTTCAGATGTTGACCTTTGAGTAATAAGTTTGAGAACCCCTGTTGTATAAGTCTCAATTTCTGAGTTTTAGCACTGAGTGCATTTTGATTTAAAAAATAAATAGATATTCATTAAAACTGTTTTTCCAAAGTTTCTGTTGGATGTTTGTTAGAACATCTAAAGGAAAATCTTTGAAGTGATTCAGATATATTGTCACCGAATGCAGTGTTCCTAGAAAAAAACAGCTGCCATTTAAACTTTATTCAAATTATCAGAAAATAACACAAAATGACCCAAGATTTTATCATGTTTTCATTTTCAAATATCCACAACTAATTATGTCTTTTTTGGCTCCGGTAATTGCAAGACTGTGATATTCTGGAGAAACTGACTAGTATTTTTTTTTTTACTGATTACAGAATTAGACAAGTTTATTGCTAACTCATTCTGATTTCCGTTTGTAGTCCAGGTCATACTGACCAATCATGTTTGAGTGGGTTTTGGTTGCATGCAGGTAGGCAGTCTGTGTGAAGAGCAAAAGGGGCAGAATGCACTGGCCAAAATGCCAAGTTGGATTAATTTATCTGTATTTATAAGCAGATATCTGTTTACAGAGATTAGCCGAAATTATGTCCAGCTCCATTCTCATGTCTCAAGTTCCTAGTTTCAGATTGTAAACTGTGACACACAAAAGACGAAGTCTTGGCCCAGATATACAGTACTGCCAGTTACCATGATCTGAACATCTGCTGGCTACACCAGAAGCCCAGAAACGTTGGCTGCTGCCTCCAGAGGCTAAATCATCATCAGCCAATGGCCCCCAAGATTGGTCTGCCTGCTCTTTGGTGCTGCGTGGGTAGTGTACGATTGATTTATCATAGTTCTTCCACTGAAAGCAGCTCCCTGCTGTGCCTGGAAATGACATTAAAGAGAGCAGAACTGAACCAAAGCAGTAAAGTTGTGACCTATTAAACCAAAACAATGTCCTCAAAGACACTAAAGTGGTCTGTAGGAATGTGGGGAACTTCAGAATAATAAAAGTGAGAATTCTCAGCAACACCTTTGATATTACTGGATTTTAGTAATTTATTTTTTTCTATCTTGTACTGCCTCCCTTGTTATTTTGTTTCTGCTCATCTTGTTGTGAGGAAGATACCGAGTTAAACTCTAGAAAAATCACACTACTTTTTACAGAAGCACATTCACACCGATCATGATTACTGAACTGTGGAGGATTGTTCTCCTGATGAGAACAAATGAAATATAGACAAATGCAGCGAGATTTTTTTTTTTTTTTTTTTTTTAATGCAGTGAGAATGTGACCTGAACCGATGATGGGAAACAACCTCAAAACACAAAACTTTACTGGCAGAAGGAAACAGATGTCGATGTCTGTTAACCAGCAGTTCCTCTTGCTTGGATTTCAGCATTAAAAAAGGAACCAAGGACAAACCACAGTCTGGACTGATGCTCATATTCTGCTGCTTCTTTATGTGCATCTACGTGTTATGAATGTCAGAAGAAGCTACAGAGCTACATTACAGAGAACCGACAAGTCTGTCAGGACGAACTAAAGTTACAAAGACTGGGATCAGATGGGTTTTGACTTGTGAGTCATTTGACTTCTGTTTACAGACTCGCTCATGAATGGGCACAGTGAGCTCTTGCACTACGCTTCACACCAAAGGAAACAACAGAGAGGTGTGATCGCACTCAGCAGCAGTGTGAGATAATGATTGAAAAAGCTCCCATCACTCATTTGCACAAAGTCTAGTAACACTTTATTTAAAGCGGTGTGTCATTCAGTCAATTATGTCTTCTTCTTCTTTTTTTGTTATTTTTTTGTCTTTCTTTTAACGCAAAGTTAACATTGTTTGAGGTGTTTTTGTTATGACAACTTGACATTACCAAGACATAAATGTCTTGCTTGTTGCTAAATTAGGCTAACAACTGTCTGCTGTCATTTGTAGCTGGTGTTAGCTTGTTAGCTCGGTTAGCCATGGAGCTAGCCACCTAATTAGCTGACTCGGCCCACTGTCTGTCCATCAGGTAAGTCTGTAAGCTAAATCACATTGGTACTGGACTGTCATCAAAGTGGCCTTATGACATTTACAACATCTGTATGATGTTGTACGTCAAATTAATTATTATTATTCATGACAGCATTACAAGCATTTTACAGTGTAATAAAACTCAATGACATCTTTATGAGAAGTCCAAAATGTACCATTGTACTTGATGTCAAGGAAAATATTCATGACACACTTAAAATAGTCTCATGACAGCCAGTGTCAAAACTGACCACATATAATGTAATGTTGACAGTTGCCTTAAGTTTGATAATGTCAACTTGTCATGAAAAAGACAATAACAGGTTATGTTGTCTTGGTTAATGTCAAGTTGTCATAGCAAAGCCATCTCAAACAATGTCAACTTTTCACTAAAAATGACATAATTGACTGAATGACACTCAATGACAACAGTCATAAACATACATAAAGACTTGTCCATGATATGGTTATGACAATGTAATAACAGTCTTATGTACACCCCTTAAAATAAAGTCTTTCTTTGATACTAATGATAACAACGTAGCACCAACATAGCAACACCCTGCTGCTTTAGGA
This sequence comes from Lutjanus campechanus, assembly GCA_027495735.1. Taxonomy (NCBI): domain Eukaryota; kingdom Metazoa; phylum Chordata; class Actinopteri; order Lutjaniformes; family Lutjanidae; genus Lutjanus; species Lutjanus campechanus. The sequence goes on from JAJHUR010105623.1 coordinate 7,857, forward strand.
ATGATGAGTCAACACGACTGTGCGAGGCTGGTAGTTTTGATTGAGGGAGACACACACACACACACACACACACACACACACATACACGCACACACATACACACCGTCTCTCACAACAAGCACAGCCTACACACACCCTCGTGCCACACAACTGCAAACAAAGTTGATGATTTTAATCACCATAACATGCTGAGAACACAAACACACCCTCAGGGTGCTAATCAATTACTGTGGAGCAAACACACCTACACACACACCCTTGTGCCACACACACACACACACACAATTTAACTCTAATCCAGATTTTTTTTTAAACCTGGTTCTGCGGTGTGTGTCTGTGTTGTGAGAGTACTACAAGCAACAAGATGCCGCCTGCCTCAGCACAAAGGCACGCTAACACACCATGAGAGGCCACCAACACACACGTACAAGATGTGTGAAGCTTTGCGTACCACTTCATCTCTTCTTGGCTTGTTAGAAATGATCATTTTGAGAGACAGACAAACGTCAAAGCCTTCTGTCTTTTCCCTTTTTTCCCCTCAGTCAGAGTAAGTGATGCAATGAAACCAAATATAAAGCAATCATCTGACATTTCCATATGAAAACCCTCATATTTTGCCATGACCAATTGATAAAACTTCATGGTTATTCAACCTGGTGTGTAACCAGTTTGTGAAAGTTTTTACCTTTGCAGTCCTCAACATTTGGGAGTTCTTTTGAAAATAGTAATTTCAGGGATTAACTCACACAAGGACAAGAACAAAACCTGCACAGAGAGCCACCTGCACTCCCCATTCACTCTGCATAAAAGTATCTGCTACAGTAAATGTCTAAAATGTAAATATTAGTGTTAACATTCAGTTCAAGCGCTTGTCTGACAACAAACGTACAGATATACACACAACATTGGCATTCAGTGTTGGTTCGAGACTGTGCTGATAGAGCTATCATTATGATAATACTGAGGTCTATCATAATTATCTGCTAATTGACTGCCTAACGAGGTAGCGCTCATTAGAATGCTCATTAATACTCCATCATCACCATTGATAGCTGTAATCACAGAGTGGTGGTTTCAAGGTCTTACAGGAGGGTGTGTGAGAGCAAGTGTGGGTACTGTCTGCACACATACTGTATATGTGCTGATGTGTGTGTGTGTGTTCCAGTAACTGTCAAGTCTTTCTTCTAGCAAAACCTTTTGTGTTCAGCCCCTCCAATAGAGGGTACATAAATAGCCTCTTAAATAGCCCATATGTGTATATTGTTCCCTCTACTGAGACTCTCCAGAAATGAAATGATTAAACACCTTTCCTCTTGTGTCCAGTGCCAACCTTCAGCGCTAATGCAGAAGGCAACAAGCTCTTGATGAAGTGAGACAGACAGTGGAGGTGTGGAGGTCATAGTGGAGGATAAGCATATACATCATCTGAGTTTCATGAATAAGGCCGATGTAGGTATCAGACACGCTCGGCCAGTTTTGCTTGGGGTCCTGTGTTTACAGATGACGGAGACGATGGTGACATTATGATCGCTCACAGCACAAAGCTCATGGAGTTTCAGAGCTGTAACTTTAACCTAAAAGCACTGAGCAACTGGACAATATGCAGATTCAGACAAGTCAGTTTAGATAGCTAGTTAACATTAGCTAATGCAAGACCACAAAGAAGTCTCAATCAAATATCACTTTGATAAAACGTTCCAAGCTTTATGCAACTAACCTTAAATTTTCAACTCCTTGGGGCGGAGGTTTAGCTCGGTTGGTAGAGCATCCGTCCCATGTACTGAGGCTGTTAGTCCTCTGCAGCGGCTGCTGGTTCGACTCCCACCCTCGGCCCTTTGCTGCGTGTCATCCCCCCTCTCTCTGCTCCATTTCCTGTCCACTCTTCAACTGTCCTATCTAATAAAGGCACAAAATGGCCAAAAAAATAACTTTAAAAAAAATTTTCAACTCCTCCTCACCATAAAAACAAGCATCTAGTCTGTGCAAGCATCTCATTATAACCCATATTAATGTTTATTGTGAGGCAGTAACCTCTAGTGAGCGTAGTAATTATGACAGGAGAATTATAGTAGTAGTAGTAGTAGTATAGTAGTTTTATATTAAAATATTGTAATTTGTATGTGCAGACATTGTACAGAGTGAGCAGCACTGGCATAACTAACTGAGGTATGCACAATGATGCAAACCCCTAAAAACCCAGTGTGACCACAGGTTTGCACTTTAACAGGTCATCCTACATCTCTGTTAAAATGGTTGCCATTTAACCATGCATACAATATTGCACTTCGCTGGTACAGTTGATTCAGTTACATGTGTCTTGCATGATATTTACCAGGATTGGACACAGAGAGCCTTTAAAAATACATCATATTTTAGTTCCCCAATTCAAGATGACTGATTGATCAAGTACCTGCTGCACATCTACTGTTAGGAGCTCTCTGCACTGGATTCTGTGGGAGCAGCAGACTTCCCACTATCAACTGCAAACCCCTGAACACCACCAAGAACTTAATTTTACCAAAATGCTTTCTTAATTAAACTCTTCTTAGCTCAGAATATTACTGTACATATGTCATTTTCATTGTGTGTATTTCCCCAGCCTGGACAGCAGTACCTGTTTCAGCTACAATACGGTGGGAAGGATTTAACTGTCTTTCAGGATGCCGTTCTCTGTATTGTAACAGATGTGTGTTTTGTGTTGCAGGTATGCCTCTCAGTCTGGACTGCAAGGCATTTTTTGGCTACAGTGGAGAAAACAGAAGGCCCATTATCTACTGGATGAAAGGAGAAAAGTTTGTTGAGGAACTCGCCGGACACATTAAAGAAAGTGAAGTCAGGTAAATACACCAGCATCTAAACTAAATATTTAGCCACTTGTAGTCATAAACTCTGTGTGCCAGCAAGCATATTCTGGAGGAGAGGAGAAAAAATGAAGATACTACAAAAGATGTAAATTGAAAATGAATCAGAGTTGAGTAAATATTACATACTGTAATTGTACATAATGTCGTGGAGCTGCGTCTTCACCGCTCCTTCAAGACACTGCGACAGTATCAATTATATCCTGTCAAGTTTACAGGTTTCTATTGTTAATTAATTTCTGAAAAGACTTGACTCCAGCTGCACTCCTCACACTGTCAGTATCTAATTTGCTCTCTTATGATTTATGACTCATTGAGGGTTCTCTGGCAGATTTCTTCTCAACTTTCCTAAAGAATTATGAATACTAATAATAAAGTTAAATTGAATTCATTTTCTCCCCTATTGGGACCGATTACATTGGACTCTATTGGGAAAAGCCTGATTGTCTGCGGGGCATCAAATATCATTAGAACAACCTGCCAGATCACCATGGAAACCATCAGAATACTCGCAGCCTAACAATCACACACACACACACACACAGAGTTTAGTGCTTGGGACATTACTTTTAAAATGTATCAACAGATACATGTAACCTGCTTAAAATAGTGAGCTAAATACTTTAGTTTATTTGGAAGGAAAGACCACCAAAGCCATTGCGAGCTCTGTATGAACGGAGGCTGGTGTCATTCTGCTGTTTTTTAACTTTTCCAAGCATTGTTTTTTGTTTTTTTTTCAGCCAAGTGTTCGTTAAAAATCTTTGAAATCTTGGTGGAGATCACAGGAACAGCACAGGAAGCAAACACAGGCTTTCCTGGCACACGGGCGCCTAAGGATTTAGTGTGACAACAACTTTAAAGGGTAACTAATGTTTCAAACTGGACCACATTGTCCCATGTTTTTTTTGTTTTTGTTTTTTTGTCTAAGTGACTACTGGGGACAACAGTTTTTGAAACTGGTCCAGTATTGAGCGAGATCACTGCAGCTGGCAGCTGGTGAAACAAGCTACAATATCTTTATGGGTAATTGTGCATCATCAAAGTAAGTCCACTAAAAATGCTTGATTTTGCCACTGACAGGCTCAGATTGTTAGTCCAAGTGTCTGACAACATTATGGGAAGGATCCCTACAGAGAAAGACCTTTTTTGTTTAAGAGTATAATCCTTTTTTGTTCAACCAGGAACAGCTGTTTTATTGTACTTGGCAAACCCACCAGTCTCCATTTACAGAAACAGTACTTTTATCATCATCTTAATTCAGGAAAAATAAAAGTCAACAAAATGGTCCTGGTTGGTGATTGTTGGATTGGTATTTTGTTTCTGTCAAGTGTATTTTATGAAGACAAAATTGCTGTTTCTGTAAATGGAGTCCGGTGGGTTTGGCGAAACTAATAAATAGGCTGTTAATCAAAACATATCTTACTCTTAATTAAAAAGGTCTATCTCTCTATGGATCCTTATAACAATCTCAGCCTGTCAGTGATAACACAAGCACTTTTTGTGGACTTACTTTAACAGTGCACAATTGCCCATAAGCATTATTTTGCAGCCCATTTTTGTGGCTGCTGGTGGCAGTGGTCTCACTCAGTACTTGACCACTTTCAAAAATTGTTGTCCCCATTAGTCACTTAGGTACAAAAACATGGGAAAGTAGGGTCCAGGTTGAAAAATAACCAAATTACTCTTGAAATGCACATACAGCTAACACTGTTTGGTGGTAGTCATTGCTGTAATAACTTGCTTCTGAGGGGCTTTAAGGGTGCTCTGTGAAGGGGGCAGTGATGAGATGAGTTATGCAGGATTAGAGCACATGAATCTAGGCTGAATTTAAAACTCCAACTTTTAATACTAGTGTGCTGCAGTGCTGCAGAATCACTGAATTAAATATTTAATTCAGACTCTGCTCTGTGGGTGTACACTCCATTATCCACTGTACATGTTACACATTAGAAGAAAGCCATAGTTTATTACAATGTGGGTTTTATTTGCATAGCTCTTCCCCTTGATCGTATGCATGATAACATTGTACCCACCAAAGTGGTTGAGGCTTTGCAACATGGCAGAATCACTAAAAACAGGTCCAGTGAGGTGACAAAGATGAGCGTCACACAGTCAAACAGGTTGTAAACAAGTCTATAGTTTTGCAGGATTAGCTTCCGTTCTAAGTAGAGTTAAAACTGATTGAGCACATCCATAATATAATAATCCCTCATTACAAAGGAAAGCTGTGAGTGTGCTCTACGGCAAGTGCTGTAGGTCAAAATACAACCAGGAGGTCAGGCAGTAAGCTTATAGTGGATGTTTACTTTGGTCTGTAGTTTAACTGCTGGCCTTAGTTTTCTCGTTCAAATATATCTGACTAACCTGTTTTCAACGTGACCCCTCGTCCCTGTTGCCCTGTCGGTTCTATTTTGAACCACTGTGCATAAGTTTTAATAAAGTATTTTACCTTTAATGCAGCAATGACAGCACACAGTGCTCTCCTTAAAAATGCTTCCAGTGTTTGAAAGTTTTTCTGCACCACTACACCTTTCTTAGCAATTGGATTAGAGTGCATGAGTTACTAATTTGAGGAAACAAGTAATTATAGGGTACTAACCTCATGGGCTTTGTAAATGAATGTTTTTTAAGGATTTAATCACAGTGTACTAGTAAACAAAATGTTTAAACATTGTTTTAATTATCATTATCACCATAAATTATCATAAACAGCCTCTTCAGCTCCTCATCTCCTGACAGGTATAACCTGCAGCTTTATTACTTTTAAAGGGAGACAGTGACTATATGTTATGGCAGAGAAAAGCCCGTTTGTTCTGCGTTAAATGCACCTTTTGCACACTGCCAATGGCACTTTGTATAGACTGTTGCATGGATTAATACACCATATACAAATACTACACTGTCTTTTAAGTGCTTTTCTCTTTCCAGGTTCAAACTGACCATTGCTGAGACATTACTACTCTACATTCACCTCTGATATGACATCCTGTTCAATATACTCAACACAAATATAACCACACTACTTTTGCTTTCATTTTTTAAGTTTATTTCTTTTAAATTTTGTTCACAAATTTGTTAAAAATTGTTTTGAAAAAATAATTATATATTATATAATTTTTAATATTATTTGGAAGTAGACAAAGCCCTCAGTACAAACAATTTCTAACGTAGAGTCTAGACAAAATGTTCTCTCCTACCCAAAGGCCGTCATATTTTATGTCATCAACTCAACCTACCAGTGATAATGTGAATGTTTATTCCGCCTTAAAGGAAAATCCTTTCGCCTTCCCCACTGCCTGCACAGGGATGTCAGAGGTCAGGGTCAGCCACTGAACACCAGCTCTGGGGGTGGGAGGGCTTCAGTGTCTTGCTCGAGGACACCTCAGCAGCACGGCTGCTTGCTGCCCTGCTGCGGCTTGAACCCAGGTTCTCTGTTTGACGGATGGTCTCTGTAACCACTAAGCTGCTCTGCTGCCTCTGAAAATGTTCACTCCTGGGAAAATAGCGTCGTGGATAAAGAGAGCAGGAATGTGCAAGAGTATGAGTGTTCAAACTTGAAACTAATCACGCCCCGTGGTATTAAATTAACCTCTGCCTGATGAATTCTCCATCTTTCAGTCCAGTCCTCTGGCCACCTCTGATCCAATCACCGCTACTCCAAATTCAACAATCACACTACGGCAGACAGACTCCTGCTGAGATGCACATTAATCTGTCCACGTTTAGCTGCTGCCACCCGTCCTGCTGGAGCACTGGCTATTGGACTGTGGCTGTTTGCGCAGGATCAAATACGGTTCCCATAATAATGTGAATATCCATAATTGCCAATTCTTGTTACCCTGCATTGTGTGAGAGAAGTGTTGACACTCTCACCTCTTTACACCACCCAGAGACAGCAGCCAGCTGTGAACATGTGTGACGGACAGGAGGGTACTTATCCTTCAAGTGCTCTCCTTCTGAAAACCTGCATCTGTCTTTGGAAGATATAATTACAACCTGTCAAGATTTCAACAGTTTTGTTCAAAATATGCCCAAACACACCACCAACATAATAAATATGAGCAGTATCATTAGTTTTACTGCAGTGGTTGGAGCAGCTTCAGTGCTGTTCAGCCACTCAACATTTCTGCAACTCAGCTTTCATAGTTCATGGTTTGTTCATGTGCAATGAATTCGGAATTACGATAAATCCGCTTGGGGCAGTGCTTTCTTCATTTTCACTCGAAGACATCATTGGCCCATATGTCTAGTGGTGTGGAGAGGCATCTTTACCTGCTTGAAATTCACATCAGCCATCCAATCTAACTGCTTGCAAAGCCTCACTGTTTCAATGTTTATTTAACCATGGTTTATATCTGCATCAGTCTAAATTATTAGTTGCTACTCTCTCCACTTTTTTATTCATCTAAAAGTAACAGTGTTAGTTTGCCATGGGGCGTTTTAGTCACCTAAAGGTTGTTTCAGAGTTAAGTATAGTAGTAAGAGACAAATGCCTTTTTAAAAAAAAATTTGCATCAAAATGCACAGTACTTTATTATTTTTTTTGTTATTTTACTGCACTTGCAAAGCTTTACAAACCCAAAATGCCAATATTTGACATACTGGGAATCTCAACAACTACAGTATCTCTCTAGTGCATTTACAAACATTAACCAACAAAATCTACTTATTCAAGGGTAAGTCTGGTGATATTCCATATTTGTCTAATGGTCAACAAATGCAATATAATGACCAAAACCAACAATGAATTGATCACACTAACCAGTATCACCTGTCTAGCCAAAGCCTGATTGGTCATCACCTGTTCATCTGAGCCATAGTGCTAGGTTTGTTGATTCTTGCCTGGGTTCACTTGAAAATGTGATCTTGAATTCGGGTGTGGTTTGCATCACATCAAACTAACGTAACTATATGCAAACTAACCATGCCTAAACAAGGGAGTGGACTTTCACTGGAATCTTGCGATTGAAAGGCTTTTTACACCGTAGCAACAACATAAACAAATGTTGTGTAGGCAACGATGCAGGTGTAGTTGGGTACCGAACAACATGACTAATGTGAAAACTGACCGATGGCATACCTAATGTGAAAACAACCTCACTTTCATCAGCAGAAAAAGAATTTTTTTTCCCAGAGGAGAAAGGTGTATAATTATTGTTCAAATGAGAAGTCATTGTCAAAGATCACTCCAGGTTTATGTATATGAGGGGAGAGAGACACATCGTTAATGGTAAGGAAAACGTGCATGGGAACAAGATTTGTCAGAGCAGTTTAAGATGGCTTGCATCTATGATTTAGTGAGGGAGTTAGTGGAGATGTAGAGCAGGACGTCATCTGCATATTTGTGAAAGTGGAAGCCATTACGATGAGTGGCGGCATGGTTAGGATGAACAGAAGGCAGTGTTTCCCACAGAATGACAGTGTGGCTGTGGCAGAACGTTGACCCAAGTGGAGGGGGCAACAACAGTAGAAGACAAAATTTTTAAAAAAGCCAGAGTGGTCTCAATACATACTTGGGCGCCCGCTCGAATGTGTGTAACAACATGCTGTTCACAGACAGGTCCACTGTCCACAGAGCGAGAAGCAAAATCAAGGATTGAGTATCCATTTAAACCTGACTGAGAAAGAGGGTCGCGTGGCTCCAAGCATAGAAAATCAAATTGAGGCAGCCAATGTTTTTATTGTGGCAAGCTGCCACAAATGAACGAATGTATGGGAAGCACCGGGGGAGGACCAAGTACTGAACCCTGGGGTACACCTTGGGACAGAGCTGCAATATTAGAGGTGCAGTTCTCTTTCATTTATATATGACTTCAGCCAGGAGGGGGCAGTACCACTGACACTGTGGGAGGTTTCCTGGCAGCAGAGAACAATGTGAATACCAGAGGGTGAGGAGAGGAGATTTACTGGTCACTTTGAAAAAAAAAATTGCTGTTATTCTTAATTTTATTAATTGCAAAGTATTTAATCAACATTACATGAGCACAATATAAGGAGATCTCATTCAGGTGTTAAGTTTTATAGAAAAACAATCAAGCAGAAGAAATAATTATTCACAACTGGATGGAAGGAGTGTGCTTAATACCAGATGTCAAGACAGCATTAGATTTATAGAGTAGAGAGAGATGGAGGGTGATAAGAGGAGAAGGTCTGAAATGGGTGGGGGGTGACTGTGGAGAGTTATTCGAGGGAAGGTGAGAAAAAGGAAGAGAGGAAGTGATGTGTTTTTAATCGAGGATTTTAGCAAGTCACTGCTTTTGACAGTAACCTCTAATGCTCTGCCCTGGTAGGCATCAGAGTGATGTGCACACTCAGAGGAGGAGAGCGAGAGGAAGTCATTTGGTGTTTTCCCTCAGGAACCTTTAACATTTTAATCTAGTAATTCTTTTTGTAATGTTTTGTATTATAATAATAATATATTCAGATTTCACCTGTTTTTCCTTTTCCACTGTTGCCAAACCAGAGAAAAGTATTAGTGCTGTAGTTCAGTCCCCACAGTGACCACCTGTGCTAAACCTGTGTGTATCAATATTCTTTGAATGCAAGCACTTGGATAAAATCCTCTAGTGACAGATATGGTTCTTTTTCATGGGGAATTACCAACATAAGCCCACTGAATACTACATGCTACCTTATTTGCTTGTCATGGTTCAACTGTACCAACTCCTGTGTGGTTTTCCCCATTTGTTTTAGAATCCAGCCAGCCTGGTCTACTGTCGGTCAAAGCTGAATCAAACCAGCAGATCGTTTAAAGAGGAAGAATGACACAGTTCTGTGTCCTGTGTGGTCTGTTTTCTGATGCTGATTCTGGACGGGATATGCTCATTATTTCCAAAACCCGGCTGTCTGCTGGTATACTTTTGCCACTCACCCCAAACTCAAACCAAATCACCCCATAGCACAGCTAACCTAAGCCAGATTGAATTCAGCTGGTGGAGAGCAGGAATATTTCCACTGTACATCTCTTATTAGTCATCTGATGCTCTTTTTATTTTATGTATTTATTCTTTTTGATAGCCTGTCAAAGAAAATCAAAATTTCTTTTTGCTGAGTCTTCAATGTGCTCCTTTACTGTGCAGTTTCTCTACATGCTGCTTTACCATTATATTATTACAACATTATACCGAAAAATGGATTTATGTGAGCAAGTCAATTTAAACTGTGCAAGGTTTTAATTCACTTTAAATCCAGCCACTTCATCATGCAAATTGAAAATGTAATCCTTTGGCTATATTTTTATTAGATAAGCTCTTCATGCTTAAAGTTATGTATTAAAAGAGTTTATATACCTAACATCACCTGTTGCAACCTGCGCAGTAATGCAGTAAATACAAATTTTCATATTTGGCATTGAGTACTGTACTGTAATTGTTGCTTGTGCTTGTTTTGATTTTGCAGTGGGTCTTATTATATCTCACCCGCTGCCATAACCTGATCCATGTTCTGAAAAACTCACACTTCCCTGCACTGATTACAGTTCAGTCAAAGAAAAAAAAATGTAATATTGGCTGCCAACAAGATCTTCTGTATTCAAAAACAGCAGTTCATATGGGTGTCAGCACCCAGATGAGTCTCCAAAAGCCTGTCTAGATTTGTCTTAGTTCACACTCCTCACACTCATTTTCCCTGGTCCTGTTGCAGTCAAAGACAATTTCCTCCAAGGTTCAAGCTGTGATTACTCAAGTATTAGAAGCTGACACTGAGTTCACTTCACAAGACACTGGCTTTTAAAATAATCTTCCCCTCTGAACCCACTTGATAGATTTAGTTAATAGTACGAGGCTGGTGTGAATGAAAGGGTCAACTGTCATTGTAATTGACTGTTGCCTAAACTACTCCCTCAAATAATTAAATGGTAAATTGACTGCATTTATAGCTTTTCTAGGCTACCAACCACTCGAAGCGCTTTACAATAAAAGCCACATTCACCCTTTCTCTCTCTCACACACACACACACAGTCATACTAGGATGGCAGAAGCTGCCATAAAAGGTGCCATCCTGCTCATCAGGAGCGATACAGCGCTTTCTTTCCAAGCCTCCCTATGATGATTCTTTGCTCACCCATTCACAAATGCACTCACACATTGATGGTGCAGCCATCAGGAGCAATTCAGGGTTCAATATCTTGCCCAAGGACAGGAGGCCTGCAGGAGACGACAAAGGGGTGATCAATCACAGCTGAGCAACCATGAATATAGTCATTTGTTCATTCTTCATGCACCAGATCTGTCAAACTTTTGGTTTCTTCAAATGTTGAAGTAGTCTGCTCGGTATAGAAAACGTTTGAAAGGTGTTTTTTATTGCCTTTCCAAAAATATATATATATTGTGTATTATGTAGTAAATATATTAAAATGTGCATTTAATATGATATATTAAATGCAGTGATATACTTGAGCAGGTGTTGACTGCTCTGAATTCGTCGTGTCAGCACAGTTTGCCTGATCTCAGATATCAATGGTTGTGGCTGAATCTGACCTCAAATCAGGCTTAAAGGTGCGCGTCGTGACCCAAACATCAGTTCAGTCTCCCCTTCCTCCGACTCCTCTCTTCCTCCACCTTGCAGGCTTTTAGAGGAGTGTGACCTCAACATAAGGAGAGAGGCTTTTTCCAGCTGTCGCCAATGTTTTCTACACATGCGTCCTTGCTCTTTCTGTCCTCCTTTTTCAACTGCTCTATAGTCCACACTGTTTTACTCCTCATTTTTCATCTCCTCTTCCTTCTCCATTCTCTCCTCTTTTTCTCTTTTTTTCTTTTGCAGCTTTTGGTAGAGTAGCTGAAGAGACATGGACCCCCAACTACACAAATTTGACTTCTCTCCTTGTCTCTCATTTTCTCTCCTCCTCTTCCTTTTTTGTAGCTTATTTTTTAACGAATAATCCAGGAGAAAACTGCAGCTATCCCATTTAATGTTTCATATTTGTGACCTTTTTGTCTTTCTTAAAAGGTTTTTCAAGAAGTAAATTTGGGGGAGAATAGATGCTCCTGCTGTCTTTGACTATTGTCTTCTTTCTGTGTGTTTGTCTAGGATTTTAAGGGAGCATTTAGGGGAGAAGGAGGTGCAGCTATCCTTAACGTTTGATGCTGTGGAGGAGACAGACCTGGCCAACTACACCTGTTATGTGGAGAACCACATAGGGAAGCGCAGTGGGAGTGCTATACTGCAAAAGAAAGGTAGATTACTCTCTCTTTCCCTTCCTCCCATTTTAGTTAGATAGTATTAAAGAAGTGCCTCAAATGCAGAAAAAAAGACTCCCATCATATTATCACAGCTGTCACTTTTTCTGGAACAATAAATCTGGGTGAGTGACAGATAAAATATAATAATCACAAACAGCTTGCAAGTAATTTGCTCATTACAAAACCAGCAACATTGTTAAAATGTGTTATTTTTTGTCTGTATTAACATAACCTGAAAATGTATTTATGTAGAACTAAGGTACCAACAGTGCACAGGCAGGGAGAGGGAATATTATATGGGGCCCAGAATAAAACCCTGTGGCGCCCCATAGCTGCTCTGTCTTGTGT
>JAJHUR010105627.1:1084-19498 GCA_027495735.1 Lutjanus campechanus
TGGGTCATAGCATTAATATTACATGATGCAGAAACTGATAATTAATTCATAATTACTGCTAAGAACTGAAAATCACAGAATCTGGGCACTTGCTGACAAAAGTAATTCACACATGGCGACTCCAACCACTACCTACTGTCACAGGTGGGAAGAATACTAGAATATTGCACTAAAGCAAAAGTAAACTTTAAATAATAAAGTGAAGTAGTGAACTAAAACTTAGTGAACTAAAACTCTCGTCTCGCACAATATGCGTCACAAACACCAATATCACTGCCCTTTGTAACGTTATCTTGCCTTAAGTGTTTTATCCAGCGACTCCTGGTGCTTTTATCAGCTGCGAAGAGAAAGAACAAGTAAAAAACACAATAGATACTATGATGTTATATAGTTGAAACATCACATTTTCAGAACTCATCCTGATGTATGTTTCTGAGTTGTGACCGTCTCCTCTCCTCTCTCAGGGAAGCAGTTCAAGAGGGCGGCTCCGACACAGACTCTCTCAACTCCTCCATGAGCCGTAAGCCGGGCTCGGACACCCCGTACCGCAAGATCTCCCGTGAGGAGCTGCTGCTGTTCAGCCAGAGCTCGGAGCTCCCCGCCTCCAACACCACCACCACCTCCACCACCAGCAGCAGCAGCAGCAGCCTCAGGGACTCCACGCCTCCCCCTCTGCCTCCCACTCCGGCCACCACACCCTCCGGCCCCCCTTCCACCTCGCCATCCCCGGCCCTGGAGCACCACCCGTTTGCACACAGAGGCTCGCCCGACCTCACCCGCATCATCCCCGAGTCCCAGAGCGCCACCTTCTCGCAGGGGAACGTCACCACTCCGACGGGAAAGGGCATGTACAACGGCATCCTGGAGAAGTCGTACAGCTTCGGCCAGCTGCCCGCCAGCATGCTGCCCAACGTGGGGCGCTACCCGTCTCTTACCTCCCTGGACTCGGAGGGCCGGAGCATGGGAAGGGAATACAAGCTCCAGAGCACCTCCTCCCAGGACTCCAGCGACAATGGAGAGAAAATCAAGCGCTCCTCCTCTAAAATCAAAAGCTTATTTAAGAAGAAAAAATAAAACTTGCAGAGTGAGATAGTGTGAAAGAGAGAAATAAAATATAAAGTTTTAGCCCTAATACTAAAAGAAGGACATCACTGTAAGCTAAAACATTTCATTTTCTCTCTTGTTTTCTTCTTTTTGTCATCAAAGATGGAATGTAGCTCAGTCTGGGTGCCTTTAAACGCCTCAGACTGGTAGCCTTATTTTTCAATAATGCCTTTTTATTTAGTTCACTCATAGCCTCACAGGGAAACCTGCAAAGGTCAAGGAAATGTCAATGAAAGGTCATAGGTCATGACGGGTGTCGTCCAGACAGCCAAAACTCATGACCAACTGTTCACTGTCTGTCTGTTTTGGTTTGAACCAAAAAGCCACTATGTGTAAAGGGTCTAAAGGTGCAGTCCATAAATGTGTTTGTAAGCACACAATGTGCAGTGTTTCACTGTTGATGTGGAGTCCAGAGTGATGTTTGCTGTTCCTACTGAAACTATTTAAAGGGGATCTATTATTTTTTCCCTTATTTTCGTATTAGGTTAGCGTATGTGAGCAAAAAGTTCAGGCTTCCAACTGCTCTGGATACTGTTCTTAGTACAGGGACACGCTCATCCATCTGCTCGGGCTGTCCATTTGTACCAAAGTGATTTACAGCAGCCCCGACCAGAACTCTGGTCTGGATCACACGTTATGGAGGAAATATTTCCTGGTTTTCCCCATGATGTCCTCTGGCTGCTCTGCCTGGTCCGTCAGAGATTTTCTGAGTTTCTTGATAGGGCCTGGCCTAGTTAATCAATGACCAGAACGTATCCTAACCCTCGAATCACCAAATTATGGATTATAGTAGCGCAAATGTCATGACTGAAAGGGAATATTTGCTGTTACTACTGAAGCACAAAATATGGCATTTGGGACAGTTCTATTTCTTGATAGACGGATAGCTTTACATGTGGCAAAAATAACTTGTAGCTTAGCTGCCGTTAGCTCAGTTAGCTGTGCAGCCTAACGGTCTTCTTAGCCTATAAACCTCCTCCAGGCACTCCAACGCTCCTGTGCCGGAGGTGTAAACACCAACACATAGGCCTTTTCCACCAACACGGAACCAGCCCCGTTCCAGTTCAAGCACCTAATTTTGAACCGTTCTGTGTATAAATACCCAAAATAAACTGGTTTAGAGCCAGAAAACTTAGCAGGTTCTCCTTGGGAATCAAAGTGGACGTGTCATATTCTACAGGTTGTTGTGCATTGTGCAACGCCCTTGATTACGATGGCTCTGCTCAAGCCTAATGGAAATGTGGGATTGTTCACACGATAGCACCAAGGTCCCAAGAATCTTGAATGGAACAAAAACTGGTTATAATTTGGTGGAAAAAAAGTCAACAGAATCAGCTCATAGGACCGCTAGCTGCACAGCTAACTGATCTAACTTGCTTGTGGTAGCTACATTTAGCCACAGTTAGCAGTTACTTTAGCAGCAACTTAAGTTATCTGTCTGTCAGGAATCTCTGTAAGTCACTGATTTATTTTCTCCATAAATATGATCTGATTTCATCAAAATCAGCGTGTTGTTGTACAGTTATCAGTGAGCCCCGACCTCATCAAGTTCAGTGCCCCATTTAGCTGTAGCTTTGGTGTCATATGCAGTCGAGCACACCGGTGAGAGAACGAGGCTGTGCTCACAAGCACTGACTGCTACCTCTCAGCAGGCTTCTGGAAGTCAGCCAATCACAAGAAAGTGGGCTTTTTTGGAGTTGGGACTTAAGACAGGAGCTAAAACGGCTTGTTTCAGACAGAGGGTGAACTGAGAGGCTGCATAACAGACTAGTGAAAGATAAATAAGGAATTTCTTAACTGTAATTCATGCAAAGCTACTCTAGTGGAGTCATAGAAAAATATAGCTGGAAATGAACATAATAGGTGCCCTTTAGATCACATTCTCAGTAGTGACAGCAGCACATGAATATCCGATTTCTTCAGACATCATTTTTCTATTTCTCTCTAAAGCTACTTCTCCCAGTGCAAGTTATGGATTGCATCTTGCGAAGTCTTTGAGTCCTAAACTCGTGTACTTGATTAATTTCTTTTGAAAAAAAAAAAAAGAAAGAAAAAAAAAATCCTGCTAAAAGTTTGTTGCACTACTGCTTTCCTGGTATTTTGGGAAAGAGCCGCTGCTTGCGGAGTACATATTGAATAAAGTTACAGAGATGAGAGAAACCCATGGGCAGTGGCAGTGCAGATGCAGCACATAATAACAGAGCCAAAATTATGTGCTGCTTCTTCAATGACACTATTTATGGATGTCTCAATATATATAAATATAAATAAATAAATAAATATATATATATATATATACTTTGTTTTCACATTATTCTGTTCTTATAGATGTTTTTAAATAGATTTATATTGGTGGGGGTTCCTATGAACTGATCTTTACTGAAGAAAGTTTATTGAATATGCAGATTTAACCCGCACCAGTCATTTCCCCTGTAATCTATTACTTGATTAACTGTGTCCTGTAGCCATACCAACATACCATTTCCATTTTTTTTTGTCTTAAATACCCTGTCAAACTTGTGAAATTTGGTGTCACTACCAGATTTTGGTCAAATTGTCTGTGCAAATAATTCTTTTTGTGGTTGGAGTGCCATATTCGTGCCACATTTAAGGAAACAAGAGTGCCAGGAAGTGTTAAGATGGTCGCAGAAACACTGTCTCTGCTGTTCTGTGATGGTGGGGCCTCTACCATCTGTGTTTCCAGGCTTTTTTTCAAAGACAAACACTAAGGATTATCTGTTCAAAAAAAAAAAAAAAAGGAACTATTTGATCCAGATCTGATTGATACACCAACCCCGCCCCCCTCACCACACACTAAGCTCGAAGCTGACCCATGCAATACGGTCCCGTTCCTCACCTCTGGGCCCGCACCGAGCGCACTGATGTCAAAGAGCTCCTGCTTCACACTGTGATTTCTGCCTTCTTCTCTTCATCCTGGACCCGGCTGTCACTGCTGCAACTTAAAACACGACGGGTCATGTGACGAGCGTGACAGAGGCGACGGCGATGAAATGTCAGGGGGGGTTTGATGCCATGTACGAGGTGCATCTGGGTGACGGGATGACACGAGGATCCAGTGGCCTCTGTTTTTACAGGGAAAAAAAAAAACATATATGTATTCGGAAGGTTGTGGCAATACAGCACACAATGAAGGAAACAGAAGACAGAACTGCAAGACGAGGAGAAAATGAATGTTTACGAGACATTAGGGTTTTTTTGAGAACATTTTGTGTGTGAATATTTGTATACTGTAGAAGAATTAATAAAAAAAATGGAGGCATCGTATGTTTCAGAGTCGTACTTGCTGCAGCGTTTCATGTTTACTTTGGTTCAATTGTTTACTGTTTTCTATATAATTGGAAATTGGAAATTCTAGAAAGTATTAAAGGACCAGTGTGTAGGATTTAGTGGCATTTAGTGTTGAGCTTACAGATTGAAAACACTTCGGCTTCCATGAAAGAGGACCTGCGCTCTCTGTAAATATGAACAGTTCATTCTTAAGTAATGAAAACATAGTCATTCTTATTTTCAGGTGATTATACACAAATTAAAGCATAGTGAGAGATACTGTATTCCATTTCTGCCATGTTTTGCCAATAAGTACCTGTTAAATTTACACATTGGACCTTTAAGTTCATTATTTAATTTCAAACTGCTGAACAAGTAGACAAATAAGAATTTGAAAGACAACACAAGACATGTTTCCATATTATTGTCAAGCAAACTTGAGGCAAACTTTTAAAATGATCCCAAAAAAGGAGGAAAAAAAGAAAAGAACAATAAGCTCAGAAAAAGAGGAAGAAACAAAACCAGTCGCCTTGGCCATCTAGGAGACAAAAATGGATTCATTAATAGGACTGGATATTACAATCCCTGTGTAACAGCCAGTCTTATTAGGAATCCATCAGGAATGTTTTTCAATTGGACATGACATACATGGTGTAAATGTGCCAGTTAGCAAAAATGCTAATTTACTTTTGTGGGCCCAATGCAATATTTAATGATGACAGGAGAAACAGCTTCATCTCTTGGACTGGAAACAACTGATCAGTTATGAACTAAATTTAGATTTTACAAATTCAGTTAGGTTTATTTGTTATGAGGAGCAGTTTTCAGCCCGTAAAAACAGTTGTATTATTTATGTTGTGGCTCTGTATGGGACCTCTTTAAAGGTTCCAGACAACATTCACTGCTGCTAGATGTCACAAACAGCTCCAGCATCTCAGAACACGTGTCACGTGTGTTTACATGTCTGACAACATTATGGAGATAGACCTTTTGTTGAAATATAAGATCCTTTTTTGTTCAGTTTCACTCACTACCAGACATTCACGAAAAACCTCGAAGATCATTGTAAAACAATTAATCCATAGAGTTAGATGTAAACATAAACAGCTGCTATATCACTCTTCTCAAAGCCAACAGTCTCACAGGAAGGGGCTCACATGCCACCATGGCCAGACCGGCTACCAAAACAAAGACCAGAGAAGTTCAGATTACAACACAGCACACAACACAGGGAGTGTGACATCACTCTCTGCTCAAGACACCATTACTCCACCCTGTCTTCACATAGCAAATAGTTGTTTGCTGCTATATTAATGTGCAAATTCTCATTTATAGAACCTTTAAAGTCTAGAATAAATAACCTTGAAGATATCAAGTACATTTTTTTTTTTACATAGTGCCTAATCTTTATTATATTATTTCCAGAGATCCAATAGTTCCAACCAAGAGCAAGCACTGAGGCGACAGTGGAGAGGAAAAACTTCATATTAACAGGAAAAACCCTCGAGTGGAGGTCATGTCATCAGGGTTATCTCAGCTCAGGCTCAGATTTTGAAACAGAAAACCTGTGATACACACTGGAGAGTCGGGTTTGAAAGATCATTTGTCATTCAGGAAGGGTATACCAAAAGATGCAAATTGCAGTATGGGAAATGTAGGATCCAGTGTTTTTGACTAAAAGCCAGGTTATTTTGGCTTCTGCTGCTTCAGTTTTATTTATTTTACAAGGTTTCTAACAAATAAATCACTTCATGCTTTTAAAAATCAGGATATATTTTAAGGCTGCAACAAAGAGTTCAAGATAATATTTTCAAAATTTTTCAAAAGTTTTGTGCAACAAACAGCCCCAAACCCAAAGATCATAGAATGTGTGATGATAAAAAACATAACAGCATCAAACTCTCACATTTAACTACATTTTTTCTGCATTTTTACTCTCTAAATTACATAAATGTTTCACTATTTGTCAAAATTGTTACAGATAAAATTTATGATGATTTACTAATCAGCTAACTGTTCTTGTACAACACTTGTCTACATCTTTTTTACACATTTTTGAAACAAAGAGAGCTCAGGATACCTGGGAAACCTTGCATTAAATCATTCTGAAACAGATCTACATTTTTAAAAATGATTCATGTTTGTTCCTGTTGAGCAGGAGGATCAAAGTGTCTTTGCAGCCGAACTCTGAACAGCAGTCCTGACCCTGTGTGTGGAGCCCACATCCCGCTCACAGCAGAGCGCAGACAGAAGTGTGGGGAAAAGTCTCATTCTGACACCCCATTTGTCTTGAGAGTGAGGAAAGCGTGATACACAGAAGAAAAGCATGCATGATTGCTTTATCAATATAAAGTGAACGTGATGAAACTTGTGTTGATGGTTCATCAATTCGGCACACTGGGAGAGGAGCGGGGACGTCTGCCGGTGATAAATGTGTTGTTTGGGCACTACTGTACACAGCAACAAATCCCAGCCGCCTCTCACGCCGGCCCACCTTATTGGCCCCCCGCCTCAGAGGTGCAGTTGCCACGACGACCACATGGTGGCAGCAGAGCACCAGTGGAAGCAGACAAACACATCAGCCACTCCCTGACAGAGACACCTACAGAGTGTCAGTGGGTGTTTGAGAAGACTGTGACAGAGAAACTTGTTTTATCTGTCAAGTACAGTACGTGGTGGTGGGGTGCGTTTTGCAGACATATTACTTTTACATATTTTTACTTTCTTACTTGTTTACTAGTTTGGCATCTTACTCTACTGCTCAGTTTATTGTAAGAGCTTTCTTGGACATAGAATTTACAAAATAACAGCTTGTTTTCCCCACTCAGCCTTCGAAAATCGATCTCCTTTCCAGTATTATTTCCAAATCACATCCAAAATACAACATATGATGAATAAAGTATCCAACAGTGCAATGATATATTCAATTACTTAGAAGTAAGTTGCTATTCAAAAGGTTTACATTGAAAATGATACCAAAAAACTGCAATGAAAAGTACATTTTTCATTTTTGAAATACAGGTAAAACTTATTCCTGAGCGACACGTAAGAACCAAATCAAGAACTACTGATTAGTTAGTGAAAATATAACAATAATGCCAACCTACATATAGTATAATATTCTGTATATAATGATTTATTTAGACAGAGAGGTCCTTTGTTGTGTTTGTTGCACATGTTTTGGAATTAGGCGTTTGGATGTCCATATACTTTTGGCCACTATACTTTTGGTTTTATAGTCTTCAAAGACAAAATATATGTGGACACTCCCTGTCAACATACTTGATCTGTAGTAGGGTTTAGGTTATTTCCAGTTAAAGAAAAAGGAGACTTTGAATGAGTTTGAATTGATTAGTCAATCCAAAGACAGTCAGTAGCTTACTATTCTGATAATCACTTCAGTCATTTTTCAAGCAAAAATGTCAAACATTTGCCGCTTCCAGCTTCTTAAATGAGAGGATTTGCTGCTTTTTTTGTCATTATGACAGTAATTGAAGAGTTTTTGGGTTTTGAACTCTTGGTTGGACAAAAGAAGCCATTTGACGTCAGTTTGGGCTCTGGGAGACAGTGATGAGCATTTTTCACTATTTTTATAGACTAAATGACTAATCATGAAAATACTTGGCAGATGAATCAATATGAAGATAATCGTTAGCAACAGCCCTACTTTAGGGTGAACAACAACATCACCCAACATCAGTGCCTGACCTCACTGATGTTATTGCGGCTAAATAGAAGCAAATACCTGCAACCAGTTCCCAAAAATATTTTGGAAAGCCTTCCCAGAAGAGTGGAGGCAGTTGTAGCTGCAGATTAAATGTGGGTATGATGTTTGGGTGTCCTCATACTTTTGGCCATACAGTGCTTTAAAAGAGTGGTATTGTGGCCAAACATAGTATGTGGACAATATGTGAGGGGTATATTGTTATCGACTTCCTCACCAAAACCATGACATTCTTAAAGAGATAGTTCAGATTTTTTGAAGTGGGGGTTGT
The DNA here is from genome assembly GCA_027495735.1 of Lutjanus campechanus. Classification (NCBI taxonomy): domain Eukaryota; kingdom Metazoa; phylum Chordata; class Actinopteri; order Lutjaniformes; family Lutjanidae; genus Lutjanus; species Lutjanus campechanus. The sequence goes on from JAJHUR010105627.1 coordinate 9,472, forward strand.
ATGAGGTACTTCTCCATAGTCAGTGTATTACCTACAGTAGATGGCGTAGGAGTTCTGGTGTAGGAAGCTAAGCAAGGTAATATAACAGCACTTTCCCATCAGAAAAAGCTGTCTGACAGCAAAGTAAAGAGGTGAAAATATTTTAAATATAGCCTACACTTAAACTGATATTGATTTTTTGTTTTAGGTGGACCTTTTTTAAGTGGCTAAAATATGTTTTTCTGCTGACCCTTTCCACAGCACTTAAACCTCATACAACCCCTCTCTAAATAATCATTACTACCCCTTTAATGCCCATAGTTTGGGAATTAAGTGTAATGTTTGGGTGTCTACATTTTTTGGCCATACTGTGTGATATTAATCTACATGGCCAAAAGTATTCGGACAATATGTGAGGCATACAGAATGTTCTTATCATCTACCTCACTCCAAAACAGTGACATTATTGAGATATCAACAATCATGAGTGTAATATTAGGGTGTCCACATACTTTTGGCCATACAGTGCTGTAAACAAGTGGTATTGTGCTATATGGCCAAAAGTATGTGGACATGGTGTGAGGTGCATATTATTGACTACCTCTCTCTAAAAACATGACATTATTAAGGTGTTAGCAATATATTTGGATGTCCACATGCTTTTGGCCATGTGGCGTAGATAGAGATATGCAGAGGATAGAGTTAATATCTTAATAAATCATAATCTAAGTGTATCTGACATTAGATCTGCAAATCTGCATTTTGAATGATTTAATAATGAATCACTCTAAATGGCTCATCATAACCAAAAACTGCCTTACAACTTGACAGTAGTGCATGACTCAGAATGACTTCCTCACTCACTCCTTCAGTGTTACAAAACACTGATTAAATTATGAATCACTGTGACATCCACAACTATTCTCGGTGCAGCAACAACAACAACGCGTTCACTGTGATCTGATTCTGCAGCAGTACATTTAAAAAACTGCATCCAGCTGCTGCTTTGTCCCATATTCTCCTCCTCCTCCTCTCTGCTCCTTCCTCTCTTTCCTCACAGGAGCGTTGCAGGTTGGGGACACGTTGTGGATATTTATGGCCCCTGAACCGCCGCACCGCAGCAGTGTTGTAATTGGCCCCACAATGACGCTAATGCTCAGGAAGAGGAGCGGTGAAGGAGCAGAGAAGTGACGCAGGGCTCTGGCAGAAGATGGCAGATCCTCCTCTTAATGAATGCTGGTAGAGAAGGTAATGAATAGACAGAGAGGGGCTTAAAGGAGCACATACATACGTAAAGTGAGTGTGCATCAGTGAGGCTTTTACCCAACCTGCCACTGTGCTTCAGTCTACCACCGCTGCTCCTCTCTGCCAAACTCTCCTTTCTTTATCCCCATCACTCACCAGCCTCTCCCGCTCTCGTTTGGATCCCATTCCATTGCAATGTAATGGGTTTATTAGTGTGGTTAATGCACTGTGACCTACTGGGGCTTGCCGTCTACCTTTTTCATGTGGAAAAAAAAGAAGAAAAGGTGGAATGTTTTTAAAAGGGAAGCAGTACAGGAATGAGATTTAAAAGGGCAGCCCTAAATAAAGAGGGAAAATCATTTTAGAAGCAAAATTATACCCAAAGAACAGGCTTGGGGAGTAACAGATTACAGGATTGGGTAATTAGGATACAAACAAAAGGTGATTGTATTCCACTGCTGTTACAGAAGAAAGACACAGCTAAATTAGATATATCTAGTAATTATAATAAAGAACTTACAGTTAAGACCGACTGCTAATGTTAGCGTTTGGTCAGTGTAGCTGCTGTTACTTGTTGGTCTATGTAGTGAACGTTAATAGTTCGTCTGTGTTACTACTGTCAGTGGTTAATCTGCATAGCTAATGTCAGCAGTTGGTCTATGTTGCTAATGTTAGTGGTTGATCTGTGTAGCAAACATTAACAGTTCAGTGTAGCTAACATTAGCTACACAGATCAACTGCTAACAATATCTACACAGACTAACTGCTAATGTTAGCTACATAGAGAGCTACACAGACTAGAGCTGAGTATCGGTACTCAGTACTTTTAAGGTACTGGCCGAAATAACCCAGTACCAAGTAGTACTGAAACTTCTCCAGTCTGCATGCAATACTTCTTTACCCAGATCTAGAAAATATTATACATATATGATTATATGATTGGCCCACTACCACAGCAGCTTCAGCTCATCCAGTCTGTTGTGGCAAAATAGAATTCAGTGTATTTGACAGAGTTGACAGTGTTGAGATGCCACTTAAACATTTGAAAATATGGCTGCCAAAGTTAATGTATAAAATGTGAAAGGATTATTTCAGGATTTTTTCCTGTCACATAAATACATCTAATGAAGTACTCTGTAGGTACTAGTATGGTAATTGTTTAAACAATACACGGCCCTAACACAGACCAACTGCTAATGTTAGCTACACAAATATACAGTTAGCAAGCTAACCTGTCAAAATCTACTACTACTACTACTACTACTACTACTATAGCTGCTGCTGCTGCTATTTCTGCTACTGCTTAAAAATATTGGGACTGTAGGCAGTGATGCCGGTGACCAGGAGGGTGTGTGGTTAAAAACAGAAGCCCCAGAGTAAGTTTATTTATTTGGCAGTTTATTTGAAGTTTGAGTGTGAAGTGTGAAGAGCATTCTTAAAGTACATTTAAATGTGCCTTTTAATAATTAATAATAATTAATAAACCTACGACAAACATCAAACATTATTTTGGACTAAAAAATGTCACCATATTTGGTATTGAGGTAATCCAGAAATAATGAAAAGTAATCAGGTTGTTACTTTAATACTGTGATACTTGGATTATGTTACTGACTACATTTTTAACAGGTAATTAGTAATTGTATCAGAATACATTTTTAAAGTAATCCTTCCAACACTGCTAAAGAAAGACAAAAACGAAGAAATAATAAAGAGGAAAACAGACGACTGCGAGTGCTGGAACGCCAATGCAGATGTTCATATTCACAACCATGACAATAAACTGCAGCAGAGAGTTCCCAAACAGCCCATGTTGATAGCTGCCATGTTTACCCAGACTGGGACAGACAAAGTCAGCTTTGGCACCAGCCGCGCTCGGTGCAAATGAGTGTTTCTGCTCCAGAACTCTGCCAGAGAGACTTGCAGCCAGTTTGTGGTACAGTATAATGAAGCCATCTCAGACGGGACTGTGGTGTTTCTGCGTCTGCGAGAGCTGAGCCAAAATAGAGGTTTACAGAGTGGAGGCTTTACCCGAGAGAGAGTTTGGGTTTGAACAATGAGAGGCATCAGAGCACATCTTTAAGGCTTGATTGAAGGGGTTTAACCAGAGCAACATACTACTGTCTCATGTGCTGAATACAGGGCAAATCAGGACTGTAGTACAGGCAAACTTAAAGCTGCAACACTAAATATTTTTATATTAACTGTGTGTAGTTGACTTTGTGTACAGAGATTAATTTTCACTTCTAATATGTAGTTATCCTCAGCATTTCAGCTCATTGTTTTGGATTTACTGTCCTTATCTTCTTCTTTTTTATGGCTCCATGACGGCAGTGGACGTGGCCAGAGGCGTTATATTTTCTGAGCATCCCATTCTTGCGAACACGATCTCAAGAACGCCTTGAAGGAATTTCAAATGGCACAAATGTGCACTCGAATGATTTTGGTGTTCAAGGGTTAATTTTATAATGTCAATGTACCTTCTCAAGATTCCAAAAAAAAACACTTAACACTACATGTCCAGCACCAAACAACAAACTAAGTTAGGTAGTGCAGCATTTAGCAGCTAAAGAGCCAGACACTTCCCTAAGGACTTGGTGGAGATCAAAACAGAGCTAAAAGAGAGTGAATGTTAGACTTAGTTTCTCCAATTCTGCTGGAACTTCACAAGGTAAATACCTCATAAAGGTCCCAGTAAATCCACTACACACTATCTATCCAGCACCAAATCACAGATAAAGTTAGAAAGTAGCTAGCTACTTGAGCAGTTAGCAAATAAGATAACATATATTTCCCTCAGGAGTAGGTGGAAAAAATAGAACTAAAATATTTGTAAATAAACCATGGCCCCAAATGAAATGTTTTTTCCATGTCTGCTGGATGTGTAAATAGGTAGCCTAATTGTTTGCTAACATGCTAGCCATATCAACTTTATAAGGTGAATGTAACATAAAGATTCCAATAAACCCACTGAACACTTCTTGTCCAGCACCAAACAACAAATAAGTTAGCTAGTGCAGCATTTGGCAGCTAAAGAGCCAGACACTTCCCTCAGGAGCTGGTGGAGACCAAAACAGAGCTAAAAGAGAGAGACTATTAGACATAACCAAAAGCAGCACTCTAAATAAAATATGTTTCTCCATGTCTGCTTGATGTGTAAATACGCAGCCTAATTGTCTGCTAACATGTTAGCCATATCGACTCTATAAGATGCCCTTAACAGGCATTAGAAGCAACTGAGTTATGCATGGCTTTGGTAATTTGCATAGTCATAGTATATGAAGTTTAAAATTTAGCAAAAATTAGTTTAAGGGGGAAGGTTTTCAGACTTCTGTGTTATGTAACATTACATTTAGTTCATAGCATTTCTCAGCTGTATGTTTAAATGTAGTCATTTTAATGCTGTGGAAATAATGAGCAAAAAAGTCCAAATTTAGCTGAGTTTTAACTTGAATGTCTATTGACCTATAAATCACCAGAATCTGCTTATAAGGGATTGGATTAGGACTAAATAATGCACAGAAGATCAAGCACCATGACTACTTTTTTTCCTGGGAGATTAAAGCTGAGAGAAATATGTCTTTGAAAAGGTCATCAGGAAAAGAAAGAGCATGAGAAATCCAAAAGAAGAGTATTTCAGTCTTACGGTTTTCACAAAAGTACCACAAAGATACTTGTGGCTTTACAACATGCTGCAAAAGTGATTAATTGATCAAATGAGGTTCTTCATCAGGGCAGCACACACACCATTCAATATGCACACCTCTTTCCACACACACAGAAGTGGGAACTCGTGAAAAAATATTCAACTTGAATTTCACCCTCATTTTTTAGTAGAGGTACGCTTGATTAAAACTACTTCTTTCTAAAAATAATATCACTACACTTAAGCACTGCACACATCTTTTTATTAAGCAATTATGAGTTTAATTTGTCTGCCCTAAAGCAGCTGAAATAGATCAAAGGCCTCATTAATATAAATGAACAAATCATAAAAATGTTTGTCAGGACCTGAGTCCCGAGTAAAACGTCTTTTGACTTAAATGATAGCGCTCTGATTGATTTGGTGTGATTAAACAGGGCTTAATCAGATTTGCATAGGTGATCACAGCAATCACATCAGCAGAGCTTTAGTCCTCTGCACCTTTCAGCTGACACAAATAAACAGCCCGCTCGCTTTCTTTGCTGTTATTTCTAATTTACCACATGCACCTGGCCCTAAACTATAACTTTGTCTGATTTACACAGTGTTGAAGTTCCTGAAGCACTTGCAAAGACAAAGGTGGGACAGTTTTATCCACAGCACCTTTTCAGGATCGTAAGAGTGTTCATATTTAATGTGAATTAAATTCCTGAACCCCCGCGCTCCGCCTGTCGAGCTATACATGACTGCAAAATATAACCGAGCATCTCCGGCGAGCCATTGGGGAATTCTAATGTTTAATTAATTGCAGGTGGTGAATCCCCAAGTGTGCCTGCAATAAGATGAAATATGTTAAGATTATGGCGAAAGATAAAACCCACCTACATATCACTGCAGCTGGATACAAATCTTACAGGTCTTAACGTTGGTGATTTACATGTTTCATTTGAGAGACTGAGCTAAGCAGCATATTACTGCATTTAAGTCTATGAAGCCTTTTCAAAATAACTTTAAAAGTGACGCTGTTATGTGTCCCAGTGAGCCATTACCATTGACTGTATATAAAGATGGATCACATGACAGCAGGGATGTAACAATATATCAAATACTGCAATATCGAGATTAAAAAAAAATGTCTTGAGTCCCACAGTGGACTTTGAAGATGTGAAGATATCTATGGTGATATTACATTTTATTTTATTATTTTTATTTTATTCTATTTTATAAAAGGACTGCTACTGACTGCTGCATTGTTTTTTATTTTGCAATTGCAATCCAAACATTCATTGCCAAAAACAGTTTAGGACACTTGTTTACACGTTTGGTCACAGCTGCCCAGAGGAAAATTTTGTTTCTCAGAGTCATCTTTTCTTCGTCTAATGAGAAATAAACTAAATTCTTATTTTGAGCTCACTTAAAGTTTCTCACAGTTCACTTAAGTTTCTCACAGATGAGAAGCAGGGGATCTTTTGCTCAGCTTATAGGGGTCTCAGAGGTTTCTGCTTGACGACAACACGGAGCAACTGGACTTCAGTCTGACCACTGAGACAAATTTAAGATCTCATTTAAGACAACAAAGTTTTCTTTTAGATTTCACTGTTATCTCAGTAGCTGATTATTTGGGACAAGTTCAAGATCAGTGCAGTGAGACAAAAACTACATTCTTAAATTTGGCTCAAATTAATCTCAGGTTGAGAAGAGACAAAGGCTATTTCTCAGGGGCCGAATTTAAGAAGCATGAGAAAAATTGTCTCATAAAGTCTCATATTAGTCTTATTGGTCTTCTTGAGCTCATTTATGTCTTGGAGACACAGGCAAGACAACAGTGAGATCTTGTATTGAACTTTTCCTTTCTGGGTGGCTACTTTTCATGAATTAAAGTTTATTGAATTTCACAGTTCAACAGCATAAAACAATATATCAAAATAAAACACAGTCCCCAAGCAGCAGCAGACAGAGGGGAACAGGTACTAATAAAATATTAGGCTAACCAATAAAAGAAAAAAGGACATTGCTGGTTACTTTAATTTTATTTTATTAAAGCAGAGGCACTTTCAAAGGACAATTGCACCAAAAATGAATTATTATTTAATATCCATTCTTTTTAATATTACAATAAATACTGCATCATGGACTTTTTATCATGATATTATAATACCTTGACATTTTGGTATTGTTCCCCAAAAAGCTGTCATCTTGATCGTCCCCTGGTGGCTGGCTGCAGTATAGGTCATAAAGCCATGTCAAAAATTAATTTTTCCCAAAGATGGGTTGGCTAGGATGGTTTGTTGATCTGACTGGTTGAAGTTAGTCCGTGATAGAAGTCCCAGACAGATCATTCATCCAATTACTTGCTAAGTGTTTTTTTTTTTTTTGTTTTGTTTTTTTTAAGTGCCTGCCCTTTTCCAAAGTGCTTCACATAAGACATAAAAAGAAATAATACAAGATGTACAAAACTATAGAAATGAGATTTGATTTAGTGAAATACAATAGAAGAAAAACTAAAACTAACAGGAGAACAAATACAAGGCTGATTCTCCATTTTTATTTTTGGGGATAGTCAACTCATCCCAGATGACCTTGGTGATTCATAAAGTAGCAACAGAATAGAAATGTATTCATGCCCCAAACCATTCAGTGATTTATGAACCAACAGTTGTATTTTAAAGTCATTTCTTTGTATGCATTCTCTGGGTTTTTTTCCATTTCTGATTTCAACAATGACATTTTGTCAGAGTGCAACCTTCTGGTGAGTGACATTTCAATTGCCTGTATGCAGGAGTTCTTTGTACTTTGTAATCTTTTGTACCTTTACATCTCAACAGTTTTGAAGATGCAGCACACTTAGAAACTTCTGTGCTTTTGTATTATTAAGGTCAGTAACAAGACTTTAAACTTTCTATTTGAGCAATTTCCCCCTCTCCTCCTGCTCCTGCGTACATCCAGTCTCATTCTACTGATGATTCACAAAAAGTGGAGTCCTAATTGTAGTGTTTTTGCCTGTCAACTAAAATTATGTTTGATAGTTACAGTCAAGCTCTGTGAGTGACACCACGGTTACAAAGTGAGCCTCAACCAAATATCAAAAACCATCCTGTAGCAAAACTCTGGGTATTCTAATAGGTGTCAGCTTGTTTTCTGAAGCAATTACCTTGTTGTTATCGTCAACACTGTGTCAGAAGACAATGTGATGAAGTCCAAACAGTTAGTTAGTGCTGAGCCTCGCTGAGGTCTAACAGATGTGACGTGCCATTGACTGACTGACTGACTGACTGGCTGGCTGACTGACTGCGGCAGGTATTCGATTAGCACGAACAGGTCCACTTAGTGAAACCTTGAGAGACCAGTCAGCACCCTCAGAGGACTTTTATTCTTCATTCACACTTTGCTTAAATTTTACACTCTGGGCATTCACACAGGGAGTGTAATAACAGGACAAGATTACAGTTTTTTAGATCACCTACAGTACATGCAACTTTACAGCAACATTGTGCTTGTCCCTGATAACTAATGTTGGGCTAATGAGGGGCCTGGAGATGTATTTTACATAATGATGTGTGATCATAAACTCCCCAGAAGACAGAAAGACTTTCTTGCTCCTCTCTTTCCATCGGCACAGCATATTGATAGTGCAGTTAGTGTAGATGTATAAACTGCAGTATATACCTTTTGTTATGCAGGATGTTTGAGTTAAAAATCAATCTAAAAATAGGTAGTGGTCAAAAATCTGCTGAAATCTTTTCATTGTACATACCAAGGACCTCATTACAGGAACATTTAACTGTCTGGTAACCATAGTAACTAAGGCTAGGACCTGATTTCTGAAAAATTATCAACTGCAAAAGATCTTAAATAAACTCTCCCAACTTTAGTGTAACTGTCTTAACTTTCACCTTTCCATCTATAGTAGTAGCTAACTTATTAATTATCTTGCTAACAGTTGCTAGTGGTATTGTTCACTAAAATTAACTTACAGTAGCATTAGCTAACAATAGCTAACGGAAGTCTTCACTAACAGCGGTTAACGGCAGTGTTCACAAACAGTGGCTAACCATACTGTTCACTAACGGTAGCTAAAAGTAGTGTTCACTAACAGTAGGTAGGTAATGATAGTTTTCGCAATAGCTCATGGTAGTGTTAGCTAATTGTAGCTAACCACAGTATTCGCTAACAGTAGCTAACTGTAGTGTTTGCTAACAGTAGTGTTCACTAACCGTGGCTAACTGTATGTAGTGTTTGCTAACAGTAGTGTTCACTAACAGTAGGTAACAGCAGTGTTCACTATTAGCTGTTCGCTACTAGCTAATGGTAGTGTTCACTAACAGTACCTAACGGCAGTAGCATACTGTGTGTTTGTTCAGGGCCATTAGTACCAAAGGCCCCCGACAACGGAGACACACACCTGCGCGCACACACACAACGTTCTCATATGGGTGCTCATACAGTCAAATCAGCCACTACTGCTTAAACACCATCAAGACAGTTTATCTTTAAAAAAACACAGTACAGATGCACACCACAGTGCACTATAGCAGCATCACCATCAGATACCTCAGCAACCAGCTTGCACAGGCGCACCACGGCTTCCAAGGTTAATGTCACAGCATTCATCAGTTGCTCGCGCAACTTCCACTGACAAGTATAGTCACAATATTATCAGTGCACCGCCCTCAGTTCAATGACAAAAATGAAGCCCATATGCTAAATATTTGACCACAGCTATTTCAGACAGAATATTAAGCCAGGTGTAGTTGAGAGAGAGTTCTCTTGATGCTTATTAAGTAGCACCAGACGCGGTCAACGTAAACAAAACACACCACCACCATCTAACGTTACTGCCCAAACTCCGGCAATACCAATCAGATACGACCAGAACAATAAACAATACTGTATAAACAGAAACACAACAATAACTTTATCTCTCTTAAACGGAGTCAAAGTAACACTCACCCATCACTTGTAGACTGTAGGAGGTGTAACTTGGGCGGCCATTACGTTTCCACCAGCATGTAGCTTAATTTACTCTCAGTTCATCAAAGGCGCAAACTCCGTTGATGACAACACCGCGGGCTCACGCCGACATGGGCGCGTTCTGTCACTGTGTATCAAAATTTGATTGGCTGATGAGACGGTCAGTCAAAGTTGTAATCAAACGGCAGC
>JAJHUR010105629.1:0-11117 GCA_027495735.1 Lutjanus campechanus
TTTGAGAGGATTGCAGATTAGAGAAAATGGCCCCGGGAGGCCGTGCAACAATGTTCATACTGACAAGAAGGGCTCACAAAGTTACACAGTTTATAGAAGGGGTGTTCAACATTTTTCTGGCTGATAGCGAGTCTAAGCAGGGACCCTCATACAGTATATTACATTCAATATTTTCTTGTCTTCTCTTGTTTGCCCTAACCTGTAGCTACTACGCCAGCAGCAGTTATAGCATGGCTAATGTTAGCTACATTAGCCTCACCCTCTGCACTTTCTGCTGGTGGAGTCCGAGTTTCTTGCTCTTGAAGTTACAAAACAATCCATCGTGGCTCACAGTAATCTCTGTAAACTTGGGATAATAATATTTTAAAAAGTCAATAATAAATAGCTAACTAGATTGCCGTTAGCATGACGTTAGCTAGCTCACATGATTGCATGAGGATTCATGGGTAGCCTTTTGTAAGCACTGTGTAAATTACATGTTTTGATTTTGTTGTTGTTTTTACAATAGGCCAGTTTATATTTGCTAATGTATGTATAATGTGTATTACACTATAATAAATAAATAAAACTTATTGATATAATAAGTTTGTGTATGTGTGTGTGTGTGTGTGTGTGTGTGTGTGTGTGTATGTGTGTGTTTAGTGTAGTTGATAGCTAGCTAGCTGAATTGTTTTTAAGTTGTTGGGGGTTTTTTTAATTCTTGTTTTTTGTCAGTTATTAAACAGCTTCCAGTGCATTACCACTACCCGCTGGACTGGAGTGGGACTTATCATGATTTGCATCTGTGTACCACAGGAAAAGCAATGCAGGTTCCAATACATTTACAATTTGCCTACACCCTTGTGGCTTAGTATAAATGAAAATGCATCTCAAATGTATCTGGATCTTATCGACAACATTCTTTAAGCTGTGGGAGAGCAATTTTTCGTCTCACTCCTTCAATCAGCATTCACACTCCAATGGATTGGATTTCCCAGGTGAGTACACCTGAACATCTAACAAGGCAGACACACACACACACACACTCACAATACCACATTTTGTTTAACAAACACATAAATATGCAAAGGTGTTTTGTTGCTCAGATCAGCATTGCCGCTGAATGAGAGGAGCAATGACTCTCAGTCCCAAGCCCACAAGCAACATTTGACCCTTGGTTGACAGTTGAGCTGCCTGCGGCCATTCAACTAATTCTTCAGTTGGCTCGTCTTATTAACATAAGAGTGCATTCAGCGTTATCTCTCCACTGGTGCAGAAACAGAAAATTAAAAGGGCTTCACACAAAATGTCCAATGTTTTCACCCACAGTTCAAGCCATTTAGGAAGAAATGGAACAACTTTTAGATTAAAGTAATCCTATTTTAATTGGAATTGTGCAAGTCGATCAATACTAAATGATAGTTATGTAGATTTTTTTTTAAAACCTTGAAGGCAAAACATGATGTATAAAAGCATCCGATCAATAGCTTGTGCCTCTCTAGTGAAGCTCCCGCTCTGCTCGCTGGCAGCCGCCCACCACCGACATTGAAGAGTTGCCAGAGAATATTTAGAATAAAATGTTGTGTGGTTAATGCATTAAATGTGCATATTTGGCCTGCTGTTAGCTTTCAGTTTGTCTCCCTTATTGGAAGCTTCACTCAAATGTTATTAAATGATTGTTCATGACCTGAGAACTGCTACATTGTGCTCTGTCTATCTACACTTTCAGTTTCGCTTAAAGGCCGCCTTTAAGCCCTCAAGTTTGTCCAAGAAGTTTTTTTTTAAATAATTTCTCTGCATCGCCAAACATAAAAGTCAAATTACTGAGCTAAAACTATCTCAGATAAACCAACATAAGGCATGTAAACAACTTAGCTGATCTAAACATACAAAGGTGCAATTATATAAGTCAGTGGTTTTCAACCTTTTCCAAGTCACAACCCTGAAGAATCAGGTTGGTGTTGGTGACCAGAACTCCCTAAAAACATTTTGCCCAGGGGCCATGCCTTGCATCCTGCATCACACAGAGAGTGATGGGTATTATTGTCAGCTCGCTTTGGGTTGACTCTTCAATCTCTGGATAAACTAGCAAAATCGTAACCTAAAAAGTTGTCTAACAACCTATCTTTGCCTTAAACCCAAGATTAAACCCACAGGAGACCTCACACCTCATTGTAACTTCATACAAAGGGGATTTCTTATATTTTTGTGATCATCAATTGACAAAGATACACTTAGATTTTGTCTCTTAATACTGCTGGCATATACCTTGATTATAATCTGACTTGCCTGATTTCCAAATGACTTTTACCTAACTAAAGTTATTGAGTGATGCAGTTGAGTTAAAGTATGAGTAAACTCTCAGCCTAATTCCTAAGAGGTGGATAAACTGTTTCCTTGACTTAAATAGTGCTAAAATATATTGACAAGATGGACAAAATCATGTCCAACAACAAAAATATATACGATGTGGGGTCTGTATTGTCATATCAGTGTAATATCTTGCCCAAATGGGCCTACAAGGCTTCTAAACATCAAACAAATTGATCTTGTATTGTCTGTGTGCATTATTCAGTCTAGTTTGCCTCATTTTCAAGTTTTAGAAATAAAAGTAGCCTATACTTTATCACTCAGTTCAACTATTTTTTGTGTGCTCAGAGCACGGGCTGAAACGGTCACGAGGCTTGCCCATGAGCTCGCCGGAGTGTGCACTGTTATGTCCCGCAAAACCACGCCGAACCAGGCGAAATATCGTGTTTTTGGGTCTTGTTCATGACTCCCAACAAAAAATCCATAAATGTCAAGGGAGCTTGGTTGAACTATTGGTAACTTGCATTTTTCAGTCGATGGTGTTGCTGTCTGGCTTTTAGGTGAACCACCTTGACACGAAGTTCACATTTCTTGTGCATTTTCCTTTTGGCCCAAGTCTTAAGCTGGAATACTTTCTGAGACGCCATTGCTCAATAGTAGTCATACCTTGTGATAATTAGCAAAAGTGGCTATAGCTACTTGGTTAAGCATGATACTGTAGCACTAAAGTGCCAAAATGAGAGGTATCGCTTGCGTGTGTATGTATATGTGTCTGTGTCCAATCAGAATTCACAGAGCAGATTGAATGGGCAGGAAGTCAGACACAGAAAAGGCAGGGGGAATCCAGTTAATTTTCAAAATAAAAGACCCCATGCAGACTCACGATCATAAAGACAGACAGAAAAGAAACTATGTAGCCTGCTTATGGTAGAAGCATAAAGAGTAAAGAAAGAGGACCTAATCAACAAATTCTGAGCAAGTAATCATAATCAGGCGGGCAAAACGCTCTGCAGCTGAAATGCTACTGAAACACTGCTGGTGGGGCTTGCAGCCATGCAGAGGACGGACCAAAACTGTGGCGCAGATGTGCTGTGCTTGGTGGAATCAACCAGTACTGGTACAGGTTTTATAATCTAAAAACCATTCCCTTGTCTAAAGTGCGGCCCTCATTTCCCATCATGCATGCTGGACTGAGTTTGAGTAATTTCTTATGGAATAATATAAGTTTCCTCTTTTTTGTTACAAAATGCAAATGTTACTTTTTGTAAGTGTTTTTGAAAGTAGTATAGTGTAGTTTTGTTTGTGTGTGTTCAAAACGTGGCGGTTAATGTTGGTAATTGGTAATCTGTGAGCTGGTTTTTAACTTTAACCATTGGTGAGGCAGCTGTTGCCTTTTTTGAGGCCAGCTGTATTTATTTTGAATACTCGTCCCTTATGTTGAATGCCTTTAAGGAGCTGACGTCACAGAGAGCTGCCTCCTGGCTCTCATTCCAAGCTGCTTGCCACAATAATCATTTATTTTACTCTTCACAACCATCTGGCGACCCCTGGAAATTATCTTGTGAACCACTCAGTGGGGCCTGACCCCCAGGTTGAGAACCACTAATCTAAGTTATGCGAAGACTGAGCTGTAGATTCTCAGGAGGTCATGTTTTTGGTTCTGGCAGAATACCTCATTATTTCAATGAATCTTTGGTAGAAAGTTATTGGTTTCAGGTAGATTAAATGGTTTTGTAAACAACCTATGGATGTGGCATTTTGTATCATTTTCTCACAAAGTACTGTAATTATTTGAATTTCAGTTTATTCTGTCAGCAGGTGTTGAGTATGTGAGTGAATAGAGCTGTGATTAAGGCTTAATCTTATCTGATTTTTAAAGTACAACATGGTAGAAGCTGTTTGGTGGAATTAGTATGACTTTCATGAGCAGCGCACAGTGCCAAATACAGTGCTCTGTATTTTGTAGAGTTCCTATTCTTAAGTATTTTTATACCTAAATGCATGGTGTGCACATCTTATCGCTCAGCTCTGCAGCTTCAAGGAGCCTCTTGAAGCTGCTTTAGCCTCTTGTAGCCTCAATTTAATTTAGTTTTACAGCACATTAAGTGTATGGTTCAGTCTCACCACTTTCATTAGCCCAGAAGCATTAGGCAGGTTTTTTCAGCTAACAAGCTCTGATAAATGCTCCGTCCACTACCTGCCCAGCAACAAATGACAGCCAGACAAATTTAACAACTAGCTGGTGAAGAAACTGGAACATCTAGTTAAAAATATTTTCACATTTTTTTCACATAAATATACTTTCTCCGGGATTGGTAGATGGCAAATCAGAACTAATATTGGACTTGATGGATATGAAAGCCAATTTTTTGCTCACCCTTTAGTCATTTAGTAGCTGTGGTATCTATGGACTTTTTTCTGCTCCATAGTGCCAAAAAAATCAATTACAAACAAGTGTTAATGTCATACAAAAGATAGTTACCTCAAAAATGTTCATTAGCTCTTAAAGGCAGCACTGTTGCAGTGAAAGCATCAGTGTTGCCTATAACCGTTAATGAAAATAGACAGTGCCAAATTAGATTTTTTTCATGCTTGTGGTGTCATCCTATGCCCAGTATTGAACACAATAACTAAATCTATCTATCTAATGCTCTTTAACAGCAGTACTGATTTAAAAAAATAAATAGCGGTATGTAAAGGTTTGCACAGTACATAGGTACACGTATGAACATGAGGGGTCAAAGTAGGCTGGAAACATCCAGTAATCAGTACCACTAACCCCTAATTTACACCAGGCACGGCTGTGCCGCAGCACTTGGAGTAGTATGCAGACATTCTAGTCAATGCTCGTGTTTACACCAGATGCGCCGCGGCGCGTGTTAGCTGCGTCCCAGAAGCGGCTCGGCGCTCCGCAGAGAATACGCAGCAAGTCTATTTTTGACAGATGCCGCGTCAAGCTGCGCAGAGGAGATCGATCCAGACAGGAAGTCCCAACACGAAAAGCATAGTGAATCCTGTCAATTTTCAAAATAAAACATCTCGTGTCAACGACGGATCGTATTTCACTTTATTCATTCAACATTACGTCATACCTGGCGACAACAGGTATGTTTCATAATATTGAGATGATTATAGAGATGTGGTCTTCAGGTTTACTACATGAACAGCAAGCATATACAACTTTCATAGGGTGACCAGATGTCCTGATAACAAGCAGTTGTCCTGAATCCCGAGTCCTGTCCTGTTTGTCCTGAAAATTTACCATATAGTTATAGATAGCATGAACAACACATGAATCAGTAAAATTATTCCGATCAAATCACCAATGTAGTCTACAATTCCTGCCGTTAGATATTAAAAATGTCTTGTTGGTTTTTGTGTTTAACTTGTCTGTTAAGAGTGCAGGCACCATAAAAATGAGCTCCTATAGTTTACTGACAATCATATCTGCTGAAAAGATGTTTAAAATGATAGTAGCATAACTGTCACCTGTGTGTAATGCTTTGTGTATCTTGTAAATAAGGTCAGGACACTGTGCTTGATATCATCCTGAGAATCTGAACTGATCAACATAACATAAATAACAAATTTACCAGTTAGAAGGATAAAACTAGAATAATTTAGAATGACATCAGACTCGACATGACACGCTATCCCCCAGATCTCCTATCCCAGATATCACCCATTATCATCTGGTCACCCTCGACTTTCATGGGTTGTTCTGTATTAACAGCCTTACTTCCTAAACACACACAGTGCTTAGAAGTTTCTGTTTGATTTATTATTCCCACACTTTCAGTTTTTTCATGACCACACCCACACTAAAGTGTTTTGGTTTGATGCAAATAATAATAGTTGGAAATTATCTTTCATTTTAACATCTATGTAAAAGATACATTTTCCACCTCATCATCATCTCTTCTTTGATTTATGTGTCCAATGTTCTAAAAATTCAAGAATGTTCAACTGTTTAAACAATTTAAAGCAAAACAAATTGTAACATTTTATAAAGTTTTATCTACATTTACAAATTGTTCTGAGGCACTTGTGCCATTTAAATAAAACATTTGCTATACATGATGTTCTTTCTACACCATACAGGTGTTAAAAATTTAATGTGTGCGTTCAGGGATTCATGAAGCTGGGGGCGTTAAGAGAACAGTATGAGGCGACAAAGGCTGATGTAGTTGTACCAGCTAGAACTTAAATCCACTTTCATCCCTGCTGAACACCCACTATCACTGATACATGTAGCCTCTTGTCAGGGATTGACTGTGTTGATGTTGTAAAACAAAATGATATAGCTTCCATGATGTCTGCATGAGCAATTTTTTACAGAGAGATATAGTCTGTGAGAGAGAAACATACAGATAACTGATGACATATGGGGGTATGTTCCCTTGATAAAGCTGAAATGCAAAGACAGACTGTAGCTCAGGCCAGAAAACTGGTTCAGTCTTCACCTAAACCTAGAAAATGTGTGTATCTGTGTGTATGCATGAGCATTAACAAATCAGAAGCTCACATAAAGAACAGGGAAAGGCAGGACTGAGGGATGTTGCCAACAAATGCTCACGTGTGCAGAGGTGTGAATTTTGAGCACAATGTGGAAACACATTTTCTATACTGTACTTGAGCAGGGATCAGATGAGCCCCTGAGAGGTTCCTTGTTGATTGAACCAATTTCCTGGAAAGGTCAATCAAGTTGGAGTTAAGTTGCTTGCCACCTCTTGTGTTGTCCTGGCAACCTCCAGAATGCATTCAAAGCCATGTGGAATTTTCCATACTATGTGCTGTCACACAGATACAAAGGATTCAGTTTGGATCCTGATACCAGTGATCTACTTTCAATTTTTTACTGAGTGAATACATTTAAGCACTGGGGTTATCGCACACCCTCACTTTGAATTTTGAATGTCTTTAAGTGACTCTAGTTGTCGCCAATCCATCCATCCATCCATCCATCCATCCATCCATCCATCCATTTTCTTCCACTTATCTGGGGCTGGCATTCCAGATGTTGCTCTCCCCAGTAATGCTTTCCAGCCACTCCTGGGGGAACCCGAGGTGTTCCCAGACCAGATGAGTTATGTAGTGAGTTCTGGGTCTTCCCCAGAGTCCCCTTCCAGTAGGATGTGCCTGGAAAACATCCAAAAGGAGAGGTGTCCAGGAGGCATCCTAATCAGATGCCTGAATCACCTCCGCTGGCTCCTTTTTTATGCTAAGGAGCAGTGACTTTAACTCCTTCCAGATGTCCAACTCCTCACCCTATCTGTAAGACACAAAGTCAAACACTTTCAGTGGGTGTTGGACTCCACCATAGTTGCCCCCTATCTTCATTCTTGTTTGTGATATTCATGGACAGGATCTCGAGGCGCAGCCCGGTTGAGGAGGGTGTCCGCTTTGGGAACCTCCAAATTGCATCTCTGCTTTTTGCGGATGATGTGGTTCTATCAGGCTGAGACTTTAAGCATAAACTGGTGCGGTTTGCAGACGAGTGTTGCGCAAGCAAGATGAGACTCAGCACTTTCAGGTCTGAGGCTATGGTTCTCTGCTCAAAAAACAGTGGATTTCTCCCTCCAGGAGGGAGTAAGTTGCAGCACCAAACAAAGGAGTTCAGGTATCGCAGTTCAAGAGAGATGGTAAAATAGAGCGGGAGATTGACAGGCTGATAAATGTGGTGTCAGCAGTAAAGTGGGCGACTGTCTTGGTGAAGACGGAGCTGGGCTGGAAGGCAAAGCTTTCAATTTACCAGTCAACCCAAGTTCCAACCGTCACCTATGGTCATGAGCTTTGGACAGTGACCGAAAGAATGAGACTGCAGATACAAGTGGCCAATGCAATTGTCCTGATTTATAATTCCTTACTTTTTAAGCCACACAAAGGATATTTCATGCTGGAGCCAAAAATGCACAAATAAATTCATTAAACAGAAGTCAGAAATTACAGATGACACATGAAGAAGGCAGCAGTATACTTTTCTCAGCAGGAAGGAATGGAAATTTTGTTAAGGTAGAGGAATGTCACTGCCATGGAGGAGAAGCTGCTCAGCATGCCACAAGAACAAGTCAGGTGATTTAAGTTGGACAGTAGCCTGAAGCGTACAGCCAAATCCACAGATGGCTTCAACAGGAATCTGAAAGTCAAATGTCTTGACTGTAAACCCATTACAAAACCATGGAATTGCTGTTAAGACACTTCCAGACCAATTTGAGCAAGACTGAGCAAAGTAAGTAATTTTAAATGTAGTGTGCAAAATCTTTATAGTTCACCTACATTTTTACACAATAAAAAGAAAGACTTGTATGAAAGAGCACTATAACAGATATTCTCAAACATGTGCTGTCAGGGCTCAGGCTACACAGATTATCTTTCCAACCCAAAGTCTGGCGAAGATGAGTTCATTGATTTGCACATTTTCAGAGCGGGGAACCTAATCACTGAAATCACTGGTAAAGTGATCAGTCAGAATGACAGACTGTGCAGTCTGGAACCTTAAAAATCTATTTTATTATTACTATATTTTATAACTCTGAAACATTAAAAGGATGGTGTAAAACCAGAGAATCAGAATCAGAGAATGCTCACATTTGAGAGGCATTTTGTATTTTTACCAGACACTACATTATAAGAATTTAAACAAAATGACATAGCCTAACAGTGTGATACAATAAATATTTAAAGCTAGAAGAGTACACTCAGTAGAGTGCAGATCTCCACCAGGCAACAGATGGTGAAGCACCTACTGCAATGACAACACAACTGCCAGATGCAACCAACTGAGATGTTCTCCCTCAGTATAAGTGTAACAATCTATCATTTAGTGGGAAGAAATAAGTACTAAAGATTAAATATTGTCTGTAATTAGCTACTATACATTCAATAAACACAGGTAAATATTAGCTGTAATTAGCTGTTATACAGTCAACAGGCATGCCACCGTTCACTGAAAGCTAGCTTGAATACTTAAAATATGGACCCAAATCATTAAAATAATCACTTGATACAAACATAAAACACTCTAACACTGTAAAACTTACAGATGATACCATCTAAAGGAAGGTACACAAAGGGATGGCAGTGGATTATAAGCAATATGGCCAACTTTGACCACAGAAAACATCACTTTATGCCCAACTTCTTCTTCTGTGGATCTGGCAGGAAGTACAAAATCTACAGCCTACTCAAATGCACCACTAGGGGGAGATTAACTATGTTGTGCAGTTACAGCATATATAGTCTCAGTTTTATTCAAGACGCAATGTGTGTAATGGTGTTGTAAGGATCGTCCTGGGTTCACATAACTGTATAAACTTAATAAGGAAACAATAAAGTGAACCTTTAAACATTATTAATTTAGAACATTTTATCATTTATTTGGAACATTACAAGCAACCAGGTGGCTTTTACAACAATATAAAAGATGCATAACATTTTTGGAGAAACTCATAAAAGCTGAAATTCTGCACTGGATGATCGGAGCATGCATGTCCTAGTGGAAGTTGGGCTATTTAGAGGGTTGATGTTTTGCCATAGAGGTGATTAGATCACCCCCAGTAATAGTAGGAAGTAGCAAGGGTTATAGCAAACCAGATTTTGTGAAAATCAGTTTGGAATTTGACCTTGTCCAGCTTCACCTCTCTGGACATGTGACCCAGAAAGCAAAAATCCATTGAATCAACATTGAGATATGGTCATGGCTTAAAATTGAATCAACATTGATGTCAGACATTGAAAATAACATTGAAAGCGCTCGTTATGATCAACATTGAAATAATGTTGAATTTTCAATCAGTCTCAACATTGATTCAATATTTATTCAACTACATCATTTTCAACATTGAAACAATGTAGAATTGTCAATCAATCTGAACATAGAATCAATATTGATTCATTTATAAATGCATTGAAATTACATTGATTCTACATTGCGACAATGTTATTATTAAAGGACCATTACAGCACTTTTCAACCTTCATCTGTAGGTTTTAAATATGCTTCATGCAAGGCCAAAATAATCACTTTACTCTTTTGGGTGTTATATAGTTCTGCAGGCGTTGCTCAAAACATGTGTACCAGTGACATGAATGCCGTTCAAACATATGGCAGTTATTAGATTGATTAATTGATTGATTAGCTTGATTTCACTGGTAGACAAGTTTAGAGCAACCCCTACAGAACTAACAACAACCAAAAACAGTAAAGTGTTTTGGCATGAATGAGGTATATTGAAAACATACAGATGAAGGTTGAAATGTGCTGAAATGGGCCCTTAAGTATGATTTACTGCAGTGGTTCTCAACCTTTTTATATCAGGACATTTTTGGGGGGACCCCACACTTGCAACTGTCACCTCTCTGCGGCCACATTTGGCGTGCTGAACGTCAGGTTGAGAACCGCTGCTTTAATGCATTCTCTATGAACAAAAAGAAGAGACCATTCTATTTATTACTATTTATTTAGTACTAATTTGAACGTCATTTTGCTGCCTCAACAAACAGCTACAAATACTGGGCTCTCTGCCATTTCTCACAAATGTCTCACAATTTCAAACAAAACAGTTGAAAGCAATAGTCCAGTGGCAAAATAAAAATTGACATGGGCTAAATAAGCCAAATATTTTTCAAGGTAACAGTTTTTATAGTCCCTCTTTGTGTTACTATACTTTCACTGCAGCTCAACAGGTAATCCTGGAACTATAGGATCCAGTTCAACATGAACAAAACAGACAGGAAAACAACTAATTCTTTCCTTGGTACTCCGCCACTCCTCTCTGGTGCATAACGTAGCCACTTCTTCACAGTCTCGCTGTATGGGAATTCCAGCAA
>JAJHUR010105633.1:1660-11878 GCA_027495735.1 Lutjanus campechanus
TCAAATGCTGAATATTTTAACGCTCCCAGTCATTTAGGGGCAGGTTGTAAAACAAGAGGCAGCTTCTCAGGAGGCTCCTCTTGTCTGCATAAATGTTCCCCATTGTGCTAAATCACCCCAAGCAACATTTCCTGTATTACATGTTCTGTAAAAAAAAACGTTTTCACATAAGTAAACATATACGCTGACGCCAATATATCTGTGATAGACCCATATCAGACCAAGATATCAGCCGAGCTCTACATTATCACAGAGAAAGAGAGAAATAGTGAGTGCATCTGAAGTGAGGCAATGGAAAAACCAAACAGGGGAAGAAACGTCCAAACAGATCCAGTAAAAACCACTTCACATAGCAAACATATCATGTGCTATTATATCTAGACTGTTACTGTAAACCACAAAACAGATGGAAGTATTTAGTGGGAAGTCTAGCAGTGGGAGATGAGTGGGCCTCTTGTTTTCTAATGTCACGTCGGACTGAGACCAGCAGGGGGCATCAGTGAGAGCGAGGCAGGCCTGAGCAGGGCTTATGGCCTCCTCAGTGCTGTGGGAGTATACACTAGTTGGTCGATTGATGCTGTGTCTGCTAAACATAGAAAACCACTGTGTTCTCCACAGACAACATGCCATAGCACCGACTTCTACACGTGAGGAACGCCGCTACGGCCGCTCAGCCTGTCTCTCAACGCCAGCTACTCGTCTTTACATTCCTCGATTTTTATTTTTTTTTAATTCCATCTTTCATCTTCTACCCCACCACCACCACCACCACCACCACCACCCTCCTCCTCCTATGTTGCTCTTCTTCCTTCTCTCACTGTATCTTAATATCACTCCATATCTGGCAGGAGTAGCCAGTCGTCATAGCAACAGAACCGTGCAGTCTCCCTGGGGATTGTGGGATATCGTTTCATGCTGAAACGGAACTGTGTGTATGTGTTTGTGAATGTGCTGTGTTTATGTGTTACCTCGTACACCAAATGTGAGTGTGTGTGTGTGTGTGTGTAAACTGGCCAAGATTCTCTGTCTCTTGTACAAATCCCAGTGATTGTTATTGGATCTTGGATGTGGTGTAGCCATGCATCTCTTCTCCTTCTCTTCTCATCACCAACATCCCAAACCAATAGCCTGAAGTCCACCTAAAACTTATTAAATTCCCGATTTTGCAGATGAAAGTCGGGTCTCGGCTAAAGGCGGGCGATCACGCGGCGTCCAGATCATTAAAACACGACACAGACATCGCACTCTGTTTGAGGATCACTCTTATATCCGGCTGCATGTTTCAGCTGCTAATTTCAGAGAATATTGTTCCTCGTGTGTATTTTTTTTTTTATCTCTGAATATTAGATTCATTCTGGCTTGTTTGGATATCAGGTTAGCTCATATCTGGGAGCTTCATAAGAGCAGCGTCAAGGCTACCAGACTATATTCGCTCACATTCAAGTTGATTCTTCTTCTAAAATAAACCATCAGGGCTCTTATGTAATATCTCTTTCTTGTCGGGGTCAGCGTGGACCGTGTGAGGAGTGATTTTTGAACCTGTACCTGTAGAAATAGGAGCATCCTCTGACTGTGTTGTGACCAAAGTACTCCTGGGTCTTCTCGTTGCCAAAGTCTTCCAGGGGGTCGGCCCACAGCAGGTCGCACATGGGCCCGAAAGCCGGGGGCTCCTTGAACCGGTCCAACTAGGACATACAACAAACAAACAAACACACAGAAACACACAGAAATATAAGCTTACAGAGACGCAAACGCTCCATCACACATGCACACATAGATGCACAATATTTTTTTTTTAAAGTGATATAAACCACACAAACACACAAATGTACCAGCACATATAGGATAAATCAGAAGAGAAAGAAAAGCAAACACATAGCACACACAAATGCACACACACGCACACACACACACACAAACACATACTGTCAGAGCAGAGCATCTCCATGGCAACCCTCACCACACAGGAGGGAGAAGATGTCACACCAGCAGATTCACCATGGAAACACTGCCATTAGATGAGGAAGTGTGTGTCCTCATGTCTCTGTGTTCATGTGTACGCCTTTGTATTCTGTATTACTGTGAACTGTATACATACAGCGTGTGTGTGTGTGTGTGCGTGAGTGTGTGTGAGTGTGTGTGTCTGTTCACTGGTGTGTTTACTGGTTTCTTCAGGACTCTCTGCATGTACAGTGCCTGTGGGTGGGCATTAAGGCTTAAATAAGAGTTGTGGTTGTGTTTAAATCTGTGCTCGCAGGTGTGTTTGAGTGCAGCACATAAGTCGATAACATGTTAAATTAATGTTACTATTTTTCTTATTTATTTCGTATAATTATACTTGTGATAAATGTTGCTACTATGCATTAAGCAATAAATACAGAAGCAATGAAGTTGAGGGGAAAAAAAGTGTTTAAAGTTTTTAGGCGGGCAGGAAAACTGTGGAACATACAGAAAGGCTGTAATGCCTTTCTAGGATGAAATAAATGCAATATAAACCTAAATAATACTGTAAAGATGCAGATAGTGCACTCAGACTTTGGATAATCTTCACAGAATGAAAGGAGAAAATGTATTGACCAACATAAATGTGTTTTTTCACCTTTTGTCTCAAATTTAACTGCAGCAGGGCAATATATTGATATTATATTGATATTGTGATATGAGACTATTTATTGTCTGAGCTTTTGCATGTCATTATATTGTGATATGTTGTTTTTCCCCCCCTTGTTTTAGAGGCTGAATTACGGTAAAGTGATGTAATTATCATTTGTCTTTATCCACTTATCACACACACTTTTTTGTGAAAACACCATATTGTCAGTATTTGCTGAAAAAATAAATAAAGTGATTTTGTCCATATTGCCCAGCCATAATTTTAACTAGACTCTTTAAGAGAACAAAATGTGCTTATTACTGTTTAAAATCCACAGACCATCAATTCAATGCATCTGTGTTGTTAGATATCTGTCCTTCCTTGTACTATTAATACGTGTATGAATTAATATAATAAACTAATACCATCGATCTTAATATGTGCGTAACCACACCTTGTATGAACTGCATTAGAGCCAAACACTGATATGGCAGCTACTGAGATCTGCAATGCTAATTAATTTTAGCATGTTTAGCTGTGTCTTTTCTTCGTTTAGCTACTGCACCATTTAACAAAATTAATGACCAAGATGTCAGCGATTTTTTTCATTTACAGTTACAGTTACTTAAGCTCTGTTCTGAAATTACTGCAAATTAAAATGAGTTATGTAAATCTACAAAGCTGTTATTTACATTTCGACTACATGATCATTTTTAATGTGATGTGATACAAACATAAAGACGTAAAGAGTCAGACATGCATCTTAAAGGTCCAGGGAATTTATTGATCTATTGAATCTAAGGATGTTTTAATTAGTGTATAATCACCGGAAAATAAGAATAATGTTTTCGTTAACTCGGAATGAGCTGTATGAGGATGCAAATTCTCTTCCATGGGGTCCGCCATGTTGAACTGCCTTGTTTCTACAGTAGCCCAAAATGGCCAAATTCTGGCTCTAGATAGGGCCTTGTGCATTTTTTTTAATAGCCAGCGTGGTTTCTCTTACACACTTGGAAGGGGAGGGTCAGGCGAGCGGTATTCGGTCAGTTGCAATCTACAACGTCACCACAAAATCTTACTAGGACCCACTAGTCCGTGAGCAAACATTTAGTTACTCTGTTGTGCCTTTGTAGGGCAGAATTATTAATTCAAAATCATATGCGTGTGTGTGTGTGTGCGCTCTCTAATCGTACCTTCTTGATGTCGTCCAGCGTGTGGATCTCTGGTGAAAGCCCCCCATGCACACACAGGAACTGCTGGTTCATCAGGGCTGCCAGGGGCAGGCAATCAAACGCCTCCATGCAGGAGTCATACACCTGCTCCGAGTACTTGATCTTACCTGGAGGTGGATGGAGAAGATATTTCAAGACTTGAGACAAAAGAAGCTTCTGAGTGTGTTTTGACATGCTTTGAACAGCCCCCCGTCTCCGCCAAAGGTACAGTCGGTCCCTGTCGCTCAGAGTGTTACACGGAGCTTTTACATGGACAGATCAGAAGCTCTCAGTCATCTGAAGGCTTCAAACGCACTCGTGCGGTTCCTTTAAAAACATAATTTTGTTCACTTGGGTGTAAAAAGGCAGTAACATGTAGGATTTTCACATTACATGTTATTAATTTATGCAACCATCTCTTCTCCAGCACTCCCATGTGACCTGTTTCTCTCCTCTGTGAAGATTAAGAAATGCCACTTCCCAGAGTAGAAATGCACTGTAGTTTTGCAGTAAAATGCTCCTTACATTACATAGCATAGTATTATAGACAACATATGGATGCAGAAGACTCCAGTTCTGTTTCCAGTGAACAAAATCTGACCCAAATATGAGCCCCAAGCAGCGTAGAGGCGTCACTGTGAGGCTGAATTATTATTATTTTTTGCCTTATGAAAAACTCCTTTGATTTGGCAGCGATATCAATAAAGACATCCAACACGCAGCATCTTTAAAGTACATTTCACACATGGGCGTAACAATACATCTGACACAAAACAATATCACAGGATTAAAATAACTGAAAAGGAGATTGGAGGAGAGAGATAGAAAAGAGGAAGAAAAAAAGAAGAGAGGAAGGGTGGATTTTTCTGGACAAGAAGCGAGCAGGGAGGAGAGAAAAGGAGAATGATAATTTCATAAAGAGAGAAGGAGAGAGATTGATGGGAGGAGACAGGAGAAGGAGGAGAGGTTAAGAGCGGTGAGAAGAAGGAGAGGAGACGGCGAGGGAGGAGGAGAAGAGCGATGCGAGAGTGTGAGGACATGAGAACAACACGTACACAAATCAAAGCCAGTATTGTGGAGTACCAGTGTACAGTAGCCAGCGTTTGTGTGTGTGTGTGTGTGTGTGTGTGTGTGTGTGTGTGAGACGGCAAGGAGTGTGTTTGTCAACCTCTCCATCTGCCTTGTGTGGAGCAAGAGCTCATTATTGCTAGTCCACCAGTTTTCAGCTCCTTCCACACATAGACGTTTAAACATTTATGAAGACGCTCTCGCACACGCGTGCAGTCGGCGTACATGCACTTGCACACACTCGTGTTGGACACACACACATACGCTGACGCACACACGCAGCAGATGGTAATTGAGGGCGACCACTATTCGCCACGAGCACCAGGGGAAATTAGCTTCCTTGTCCCTTGGCCAATCAGACACTGAGGAGTAAGTCCCTGAGCCAATCATTAAGGGCCAAATTAATTTGCTGCTAATCACCCACTCTCGGACAGGACACGAGGAGAGTCAGAGAGACAGAGAGAGACTGGGGGAGGGAGGGGAGGAGGGGAGGGACGGATGGGAGTGTGGGAAAGGAGAGAGGAGAGAGGAAACAAGCTGGAAAGATGGACGGGGGAGGCTCCTTGAGGGGGAGGAAGAGAGGAAATGCATAACTTTATAGCTGGAATGATCGGTTCATGTATTGATTAGCTGCATGACATCAGATGTCATCTGTTACAAGTAACTGTTCGCTAAACAGCCTTCCCCGAGCTACAAATTGTCAAATCCTCACTTAGCAACTGTAACTAGGCATGCCAAGCCTGCCAAGCTTTGGATTTCTCCACATGTTGAAGCGGCGTGCATGGGGCTGGAGTAAGAGTGATACTATAAACAGTTTGGGAGGCGGTGTGATTGTTTTAGCCTTCCATAAACCAAAAACATGAGAGTAAAAGTATAAATATGGACCGAACAGTGTGTTTGTCTGCTCTAAAATAACCTGCAAACATTAACGTGTCAGACAACCTAGCTTAATACCTACCACGGTAAACAAGCGTTACAAGGACGGTTAGAATTCAGGCTGTGATGATAACCGCAATACTGCACCACAAATTTTATTTTGAGATCAGAGCATCGATCTATTATATAATCAATCTATTATATTAATGCATCTGTGGATCAGTGCTGTCACATGCAAGTCAAGAACACAACCTCTGATTGGTCGACAGCCGAAGGCACCTTGGGATTGCCTATGAGCGGCTTGTAACATGCTAACAATAACAACAACTGTTTTCAACATGGGAAAATAAATAACTACAGAAGACATTAGATTTATCATGGATTTATTTTACCACGTAGCCTTTCCTGCTCAGCTTACTTCAGGGCTGACCCCGTCACTATTTCAGCAGCTGGGAAACAACAGCTGAGACTTTTCTTGGTCTTGAGAAGCTGCAGCGTTTATTAACTGACACGCTGCAACCTGAACTGTACATTTACTGCCACACTGACAACTTCGTGTAGTGTTAAATTGAAGTTTAACAGCTTTTGTTGGGTCACAGACGTCCTGGACGCTACTCCATCTGAGTGAATGCTAACATTAATATTACAGTCGTTATGTCAAGCTCAACTGGATTTGGGGGAGGTTTACTCCAGAAAGCCCAAACAAAACTTGTTATCAGAAATTTCATTACATTTGCAAAACACACTGGTACATCCTCATCCTAAAAGCTCACACTCTTTTACAAGGAGGGTAGTGATATTAATATTTTATATCAGCCGCCCTGCTTTATAAATATTTAAAAACATATTTTGGATGACCACTAACTGGGAATCGGTAAATGGTAAATGGACCTGCATTTATATAACATTTTCTATTGACCACTCAAAGCGTTTTCACAACTACATGTCACATTTAAACATTCGCTCACACAAGCACACACCGATGGAACAACCACTGGGGGCAATTTTGGGTTCAGTATCTCACCCAGGGACACTTTGACACTTTGACATGTGGACTGGAGGAGCCGAGAATCCGATGACCTGCTCTACCACTAATCTAAATACTGTTCAGAAATATGAGCAGTAAGTATTAAGTCCATCTTTTGTCTTGTTTGTCCATTTAGTTAGCTCAGCAGCTAATTTATGTTAGCATAATATTTTTTCCTTATCATTCTTATAATTCTGGGGCCAAGACCAATTCTGATCCTTTATTTCCATGTCTTCTGGATCATCACGGACCATCATCAGCTGGTGAGGATGCTAACTATTTGCTTTAAGCATTTAGCTTTGGCCTTAATCATGTAGCATCATATCATGTATGTTTAAGACACCATTTACAGGGTTCTTATATAAATGAGTCAGCTGGAAACATTTGAAAAAAACTGTTGGTGTGAAAAACGGGGTCCAGGAAATGGGACAGTTTTGATATCAGTTCATCAAAAACAAACCCGCCCATGACTCAATCCTGAAAATAATCGTCAGCTGATATAATTTGAAGGAGTAGGATGGGATAAGGTTAAAGAGGGAAGAATAACAGAGTGATGAGAGGCATCGACACCAGAGAAAATGAGTGCTTAATGTTTTGGAGGAAACGCAGGAGTTACTCACATTCTTGTTTGAAGGTGAAATATTCTGTCAGATGTCTACATTCATGGTTTCCCCGTAGAAGAAAGAGCGTCTTTGGGTAGAGGATTTTCAGTGACCACAGGTACAACACACACTAAAAGTTCACCAGGGAAGAGAGAGAGAGCAGAAAATCTGGTTAGAGAAAAGCAGCTCCACGTTAACAACAACATCATTAAAGGGAAAATTCAACATTTATCACATGAATATCCAGTCAGTGTTGATGGTAAATGTAGTCAAGTAATGCAATAAATTTCTCTGTGTGTGCTTTATTGACTGTAAGCTGAGTTCTCCTGCTGAATCCAGTGATGTCATAGTGATGTTGTTGGTGTTAAGGAAGAACTACAGGTTATTTCAGCTTATATTTCTTGTCTCTGCCTGTAGATAGCCTGGGTGTGTGCTAGATGAGTACTTTTGTCACCTAACACTATGTTTTGGCGAACAGTGTAAAAGCTATAGGCTAGGGTGGCACGGCTCTGTGAGCAGGAGATTTAAACTTTCTGTATTTTTCTATAGCAGCACTAAGGACTTTATTGCTTCCATTGACCACATTTACCATCAACGCTGACTGGACATCCACACAAAAAGGGCAGGATTCTCCCTTTAAACTTGCCAAAAAAAAACTCTTGTAACAAATTCAGTAAATGACGTAATTTAATTATACAGTACTATTCTGAAAATGTATATATTTTCTTATATGGAGTTGCTAAAAAGGTTGGTTTGACATTTAAGTTCCAATCAGACCAGCACAGTGAGCAGATTTCTTCCGAGGCGTACTGTTTCTACCTGCTTTGAGTCTTCATGCTAGGCTAAGCTAACAGAAGTTGTCGTTTTGACGCTTCCGTTTGTGTATTGATTAAACAAGCAGTAATGTGTTATCATATAATATGTCTTTTTGAGAGTTTTAAAGATGCTGTTGCTGATTTTTAAATTTTTAAAATGCACTAGTCTGGCTTAATGATAGAAAACTGGAACAAATATTTCTCACAGGAAGTAAAAAAAAAAATGCTGTCATGACGAGTGGATAAAAATAATATATTTCATACTAATATTTTTTTCAGATTTGGATAAAGTGGACGGAGTACCTTAAACCTGTAAGGTCAGACTGACTTGATAAAATAAATGTGTGAGAATATAATGTGATTTTATTATAATTATCTGCAGCTCACTTCTTACCCATTTTCTTTTTCTTTTCCTCCCTGTAGTATCTCAGGTGAAAGCTTTCCAAGTTCAACTGTAAATATTTAAAGCTAATGCTATAAAAGAAAACTTCTGGAAGAGTCAGGCTGTAAAACAGTTATCAGATGAACTGCTTTTAAAAAATATACTAAATTTAAAATACAAAGCTAGGCTAGCTGTCTGTACCAGTCTGTATGGTAAGCTAAACTAACTTATTACAAGAGCAAACAATTGTATTATCCCAAAATGTCAAACTATCCCTTTAAACCACACACACTTCAGTTAAAACAACTTTTGCTTAAACACATCGGTGTGAGTAAGTAATTGTACGAGGCAGAGCTGGAGTCATTTCACTCTCAGTTCCCCTCATTAAATCCAAACTGGAAATTCAAAGTGAGTCACAGAGAATCACGATGGAGCCGTTACTAGGAATCCCTTCTCTGAATGAACCATCCGCTGCCCAAATTAATTGAGCTGAAAGCGAATTGATCCTTTACCCGGTCTAAAGATAGACATAAACAGGATTTTGACAAGAATCGTCCCCAATAAGAGCGTGCTGACTGAGTCACCCGGAGAACATGAAATCTAAAATCATCTGACATGTTTCTGTCACCGCTTTGTTAACCCTACAAACGCCTCCGAGGGTGTTTTCTCACCTTTACACGCTTATCGTCCCTGCTCTATATTAAGTCCCCTGCCTATGTGCCCTTGAAGTGTGTTAGGAAGGTGGCCTAAATATTGCTCCCTCCACTCCAAACTCACTCCATGTCAGTGACACATCCCTTATGCCACGGTGGCTAAGTGGCTCGACAAAGCTATGACATTCGCCACGTGCGTGTATCGTTATGGAGTCAAGTCACACTCCTCATCTGTGGTGCATTTCTGCAAGACAAAGTAATCACAAAAAAAATACCTGATTGCACTATTTAAGAGAATCAAACAGCCCTCTGATATAAAGCCTCCGCTCTGTTTCCATACATACATATTTCAGTGAGCAGCTTATTATGCTCTTGTTAGTGATTACTGACCTTGAATCACCCATGAATTTTAAATCGCATCACCTTGTGTGCATTTTCAGGCACACATTGTGGTGTGTCAGTGCTAATCTCGAGTACCTCTGTACATTTATAATGCATTATATACAGCACTGTGTTGTAACTTTACACCTCAGTAGTGACATATACCTCACTCCTTGAAAATGTACTCTTCAGACACTATAATGGACATTGGTGTAGTTGTAAAACCACTGTGTGCACAAAACAGTGAACATTTTTGAGTGTATGCGACCATTAAAATGGAGACATGTTCATACACAGTATATACCCACTGCCCATATTACATATTACTAGTTACTCCCATTTTAAACTAATATGTTACTTTACAATATTACTGTCTGTGTTGAGTAATGCAGCGCACTAATTTTGCATCAATTTCCCCAAAATAACAGCAGAAGTACGACTAGGCAGATGGAAGAGGGTGTTGCTGTTTTATTGTGGTATCCCCGCAAATGTCCCTATATTACAACATTTACGATAAAAAGAAAGCTGTTTCAATCATTCCTGTCCAACTGGTGTCTGTAGCTCAGCATCCCTCAGTGTTGTCTCACTGGCTTAACCACCACTTAGTCTC
>JAJHUR010105634.1:0-14921 GCA_027495735.1 Lutjanus campechanus
AGGCAGCTTCCCAGAGGGCACAGAGGATTAGCAGGTTAGGAGCATGAGAGGACTCTCTGCTCTCTGCTGCTCCTGTCATCTTTACTTTCACTGGAGTATTATTGCTCCTGACAGAATGTCACATGCAGGTCTGACATATTAGTCCCACCATGGGTCCCTGAAGTGAGTTTACTTGTTTGTGCTGTTTTTTACAGTACTGCATACATCAGGCTGGTTTATGCACACATCGTTTGATGTTTAAATTTTTACTTTTTTAAAATAAAATCTGAAAAGTTTAGCATGTCGGTTTAATGAAGCATATTACAATTAGGAACTCTGCATTAGTGCTGTCAAAAATATCGCGTTATTAACGCGTTAACGCAAATCAATTTTAACGGCGTCATTTTTTTTATCGCGAGATTAACGTTCATTGTGACCAAGTGAACTTGTAGTTTTTATAAGCTGTGGCCACGACGACGACTCTGCAGCCGCCACATTAATGTGTGTGCATTTCACAACACATCATGTAGTGAATGGCTGCTCCACCCTAAGGCTGGTAGGTAGTGTATTATCAAGGTATCAATTATTTTAGGCAGAAAGTATAATTTCAGCACTATCAATAATGAACAATATTGACTGAACAAGCCACACTTGATCTTCGTTAGACTGACTGAACAGCCTCAAAGAAATTATATTTTACAATTCTTCATATTTTGTTATAACGAAATTCGTTAATTCGGTGCTTTTAAAGTCATGATATTAAGCTGACACGGATCACTTACTTTGTTTGCGGTCAGACGTTACAGCGTCTCCATCAAGGCTGCATGGTGCGTGTCGCTGTGTTACAGTCAAAATACACTGCATGCGGAACGACTGCGGAACGGCTCCGCTCCGGAACGACAGCGTTCTCCGCCGTCCGCCAACTCACACATGATGCGTTTGCGATCCGTTTGGTGCGGCTCCGCCGGACACCAAGCATCGTGAGAACGCACGAGATCTCGCGAATTCACGCATAATCGCGCGAGGTATTGCCGGCTGTAGTCTCTTGGAGAAAGAGGCTATCATTCATTCATACATACAGTAGTAGAAGATCGACTCGGTCCTTTTCTCTCTCTCTCTCTTTTTTGGAGATTGTTCAACCATGGGTAAGTGAAATCTTTTATCGTTCCTATTTATGTCTGAAACTGATAACAAACTAAACTTTTATTTTATTATTTAAACATTAGGCCTATTCTGTTTTTTGTTTTATTGTTGATGCACTTGGAAAATACAAGGCCACTGAGTTAACTATTGTTCATGTTGTTGGAAATTGAAAAGAAATAAAACAAAATAGCTGTACTTTAGTGTACTTCTGAGTGACACAACATTTAATATAATATAATATATTTAATGATTTTGAATCTCCAGAATCAACTTCTCCTCATTCATGGTGTCGACGGGGTGAAAAGACGCCTGAAAACCTCTGACCTGTTGACTTCAGGTCGGCCCCGCCCATTATGACGTGCTGATCCGGATCCGCTGTCAACACGGAGTATTTTATTTTGAAAATCAACCGGCGTTTTATTTTGCATTTTGTAGCCGACTTCCCTCCTGGCACAATCAGCCCTGTGCTGCTTGATGCGGTCGTGCTCCGGCGTCCGGCAAAAATAGAAGCTCTGCGTATCTGTTGCGGAGGGCTGTCGGACGCCGCAGTCGTTCCGCAGCCGTTCCGCAGCGGAGCCGGAGACTGTGTGAGTTGACACATAGGCTAACATTGAAACGTAACGGCTCCGACGCCGTGGCGGAGCCGTTACGTTTCAATGTTAGCAGTCGTTCCGCATGCAGTGTATTTTGCCTGTTAGATGCAGTCGGCTTAATAAAGTCAGTGATCACAAATTAGAATTATATATATTACAAACAACCTTTCATTCATCTATGTTTGGATTGGATTCTTCGGGAGATTTTAGCGTCTGAAATGCATTTAGCGTTTCATTACCGCCAGCTGATGGAGGTAAATCCGTCCGTATGCGGCATCTCTGACAATATTTAACACAGAGGTAATTTGGAAAAGTATGAATCTAGGCATTAAGTAGTGTGAAATATAACACTACACGTTGTTTTCAATAAAAAAACATTTGCACAAAGCAAACCTATCCACTTTTCCATGTTGATAAGAGTATTAAAATGATAATTCAAGGGACATTTATAAGAGATAAAAATGTGCGATTAATGTACGATTAATCACGAGTTAACTATGACATTCATGAGATTAATCGCGATTAAATATTTTAATCGATTGACAGCACTACTCTGCATATTTAGGAGGCTGATATCAAAATTTTTTTGATGTTTTAGGCAAATTCTTTTCCTCTATTGGAATTGCTGCTGTGCCATTTTATCCAGGGTTGCTAGTGGACATTGGGAGTGTAACTGCTTTGTGATAATAACAACATCAACAAAAACAATAATTAGGAATACATTCTTCTTTAAACCATGATAGCATTAACCTGACCTTTGTTACACAGAACCATCTGGGAAGTAGAGCTTGAGCTCTGTGCCAGAACCAAACGAGACCTGATGGGTCTGGGTCGGGTTGTATTTCTCCCATATTTCATGAGCTTACATCAGGTTTGTACTATTATTATTATTATTATTATTATTATTATAATTATTATTATTAATGCTGACTGTTGTTATTATCAGTATTAACAGTAGTAGTAGTATTTTTTTCCATTTTTCTCCCCAATTTTGTTGCTGCCGATTCAAATTCCCCCCTTGTATTGTTTCTGTCACTGCCAACTCCTACTGTTTGGGGAAGGGAAGCTTGTTAAAAAAATTGAAGCTTGTTAGAAAAATGCTGGGCTGTAATTGGGTTTGGGCTCAAATATGCCAATGAGGGACAAGTGGGACAGATTTGGACAGAACTTTGTTGGGCTTGGGCCTTTTCAGGCCCAACTTTTCAGGCCCAATTAAAGTTCTACTTGGAAGATGCCCATAGAAACTGTTTGGAAAAGGGTGGATGGTTTCAAACAACACTTGACAGCTGATTGGATCAATCATCTATCTACTCACTGAATCGAAGGCAGTCAGCCAGAGGAAGAGCCGAAACATATTTTCCGTTGAGAAAAGCCTTCAGTGTTGTTCTTTGCTCTTCTTCCAGTGAAGTAATTCTCTCCAGTTCTGATATAACAGATGCTATCACAGTATCTATGCTAACTTCTTCTTGTTAGACACAAGTCGTTTCCATGGACGCTGTCGGCGTACCTAAAACCACACCTGCAGCCGCCAGTAGTCCATCTGAGGACGCTTATTGGCTTGCGCCACCTCCGATGCGAACACAGATGGCTAACTTGGAGCCTGGCAAGATGGATTCTTGTATGATCTTAGTTGCTCCTCAAGGTAATGATAGCATACAAACATGTATAATTAAGCAATGTAAGCCCCATGTTTATCTGTGTTGACGTCCTTTCTGGTTAGAAAATGGAAACATAAATTCAAAAGATTTATATGTGAAATTACTTCTTCACATATTAATTACTAGTTAAATCTAGTTACCACTAGAATTCTTGTCTAGTCCTCTGCAGAAATAGAAACAGACTTTTATTTTGAATGCATCTTAAGTAACATTATTAGACACTACAGCAGTAATGTGATTACTCTGTGGTGTGCTTTTACTTGGGATACAATGAGTTAAGATGACTTTTTAAGTTATTATTAACCATTTTGTCAAAATTTCTTATTATAATAACATACAGAATCTTTTTTTCCCATCATATTGGCAGAAATAGACTTCCAAAGGATACAGGCTTTTCACAGAGAACGAGCATATAACACAGATCTATCAGTCTGTTTCTCACTGTTTACAGCCTGCAGTGTAGTTCATACACTTCACTGATACACCACAGACTTATAGAGGAACATCAGCCGTGATCAAAGAAAGTTTATATCATGTTGACACTACTGTTCATATTCACACACACTCTCTCATCACTCGTCCTGAGCACTCGCTTTTATGCTGCTGCAAGTCAATTAGTTGATGCTTTCTATGCTTCCATGGGGCTGTTGCTGCCCCCTCCAGCACTTGGATGTACTTTGATGCACGTATATATATAGCAGCAACACCGATTTTATCTTTACTAGAAGTATAAATATGTATCTATGGCTGTCTGTATCTTCATGAATACAAACAAAACTCCACCAAGAGTCTGCAGTCATGTGAGTGACTCTGTGGATCTGCCAGGCAGTTTGGTTTTGATCCTTACAGTGTGTCTACACAGCCCGCGCAGCAAAAGCAGCATTAGCAGCATTAGCAGAGCAGAGCAGCAGCTTCAGTGCATCATCTGTGTCTGCACAGGATGTGGTCAGACACAGTATTTCTAAATCACCTGCATTTTTGCAGCAATCAGAGCCTAATACACAATCACGGTTACATTTGTAAAATGGAGGAAAATGGACTTGAAGCATTAAAATGCACTTTGGCACAAAATGACCAGCATGTATCAGTTCTGCCGGACGTGTGTGAGATGGATAAAGATGATGAAACGCCACCTGTGTAGACACGACAATCAGCAGTAACTGTAAAAACAACAGTGGTTGTGAGTGTGCTGACATTAGCATGTGAAAATTAGCACTGAATAACAAATGAAGCCAGGACTGATGGCAAGGTTATCAGTTTTGCAGAACCAAAGTGAAAGCACTTCTGAGTTCACTCACCATGATGAGAAAACCTTATTCAAAACTGCATTTATATTTGCAACAATCCAAATTATTAATAAGTGCGGTTCACATTACACGGGTCACTTTTTAACTTAATATGTTTCTAAGTAGAATCAGTAGGATTTGTCAGTTGCTTTTTGTGAATCCACCACAAAAACAGTTAATTGTTGAGTCTCATTCCCAGGATGTCAAATGCCACGGTCTCTGCAGGTGCAGGTACTGCCACACACTTCTGATGGGTCTTGGGTGAAGATAAAAGTGAACTTCTTAGAGAGCATTTAAAACTAAATAAAAGAGCATAAAACTGAAGAAATCGAGCTACAGCCAGCCTCACAGTGTCTGGAAACTTGGCGTGTGATGAATCAGGGAATGACATGTAGTGACTGATAAAGACAACCTGGAAGCCCATGCATGTCTGCGTCATTGTTTCCAAAAGTCTCATCCGCACTAAAACTCAACCCCAGAGTTTTAAAACTGAAACAAGCCCACCAGTGTTTCTACTTGTCTCCATTTCAAGTATCCTAAAACACTGGGATAGTGTGGACACTTGGTAGAAGCCTAGCAAAACAAAAATGTAGTAGTGTGGATGTAGCCTTAGATACAAATGCATCATCTACTTTACATGACATAACTACAATAGAACTATAGTGTCTCCATTGAACATCACTGATAAGTTTTATCATTTCATTGGCTCAGCCGATCCAAAGAAATGCCAAAAAGTATCAAAATCGATCTAAATCTGCTCTCTAGTACAACAACTGCAGTCAGATTCTCACATAAAAACCTCAAATCACTAACCATTTGTTCAGTATTCTAGTGAAGCCATTAGCGTACAGTTCACTGACATTCAGACAGACTGTACTGACCTAATGAGATGCCCCCAGTGCTCTTCAGTCAGAAAACACTGCAGTGTCAATCAGCCTGCAGCTGCCCGTCCCTGTGTGTCTGTCCTCTGAAAAGACACAAATTAATAATTCAAGGTCATCTCAGTCTCATCGGGTCAGCAGGTCACTTACCCGTTCAGCGGGCGGAGGTTCAATGTGTGTGTGAGTGTGTGTGTGTGTGTGTTATCAGCAGAGATGAGATTACAGTTTGGTGCGAAAGAGGAGAGAAAGCTTAAACAAAGAGGCCTCTGCTGTCCCTCTGCACTTCCTGGCTGTCCTTGGGGTGAAGTCAGTGCGTCTGGCAGGCTGAATGTGAGGCTGTCTGCACAACAAAGGTATCACTTTCAGTCAGAGGTGGCCATCAACATGTCTGCCTAATGAGTTTGACATTGGCATGGACGCTGTCAGGAGGAAGTCTGAGAGGAAGCGCTCACAGCAGAGCGTTTAAAGCTGACAGCTCTTTCCATGCTGTCAGTCAAACAGCCCTGCATTGTTATGTAGGCTGCTGCATATACTGCAGACCTGATGCAGTGTGCTGCTGGTTGTCATCTGTGTGGGCACAAATGTCACCGAGTCTCCATCTGAACTGATAGATTTTTCTACCAACATGTCCTAGAAAAATCTAAGACATTATGGATCATTTGTCACTGCCTTTGAATCAACCAGTGTTGGGCAATAACGCATTACTTTGTACAGTAGCATGTTATAGTAATGTGATTACCTTCAGTGTCCATTTTGTCAGTTATTTTTAGATTTAGTCTTAGTCTGAAGCCTGGATTAAACGGACGTGTACACCTGCGGCTGTGGACATTAAGGATGAGTAATACTAGTTGTGTTTATGGGCCATTCTACCGAATTGGTTCAAATCACTGCCCCACAACCAAAACAGCCAAATTTAAACTACATTAAACTGTGCAAATCCTAGATGTTGACTAAGATAATCCAATTAACTATTGTATTCCAAAATAATATTTGATAAAGCACTAATTTTAATACATATAAAATCATCATTTGAAGGGTACTTTGAATTGGGAGGTGGTTGTCCTGAACCCTAACCCCTAAATTTCAGTGCATGAAAATGATGCTAAAATGATTTTTGCATTGTTGTTTTAAAAAAGATCTTTTTGGTGTTAAGTTAAGTTGAAAAACAAATAATTTATTTTGATCAAATCAGCTCTCTGCCGAAACATGAACCTTCTGAATAGATGCAACTTCCACTGAGACCTGCAGGTTCTGACCTGAGAACTGACAACATCACTTTTTTCGAGTCCCTCCAAACGTGTATCTTTCCATATTTATTATATTGTTGTAAACACACCTGGTTGCTTAGAATTGTCTAAATAAACAAAATAAAATGTTCAAAATAAATAAAATATTTTACATAAACAAACAAAATGATCTTAATAAACAACAGAACGTTCCAATAAAATAACATCATATTTGAGATATCACTAATTTTAATATATATAAAATCATCATTTGAAAGGTACTTTGAATTGAGGTGTCTGTCCTGAACCTTAACCCCTGAATTTAAACTCATGAAAATGATAATAAATTTTTTTTTGCAAATTTATCCATTTTTTGCTTCAGTGTTTATTACAACAGTATGATCAGTTTTATGCCCTTTACATTTAAACATTTGATTCCAAATACAATGAAATCAGGCTTAAAAAATGATTAAAATTACAATTTTTATTCATTAATCTGTGAAAACTTTTTATTTTTATTTAATTTTTTTCAATGTAGATGTATACAAAGTCAATATAAGTGTTCTTAATATGATATTTATTGTGTTTAGGAAAAATATCCTGAATCTGTCTGAAAATACAAAATGAGAATTAACTGTGCAGTTACTAGAAACGTGTACCATGGATGTTGTACAATTTAGATACATACAACGTTCTGGGAAAAAGACATTTATGAACCCTTCCACACTCTCAGATGTGGAAAGTATAACACCAGCTTTAATCCTGAGATCAAATGTCCATGTTAGTTTTAGTCAGTAAAACACTGTTACCTGCTCGTATAAAACCTATTTTATTGACTGTTCTGTTTTGTACTGACTGCTGCTGCTGGTCACCAACAACTGAAAGGGTAAAAACAAGGTTTACTTAATAAAATGTTCTTAATCAAACTATTCTAAATAAATGACAAAATATTCTAAATAAATGACAAAATATTCTAAATAAATAAAAACCGGACTTATCGTCCAGTTTATTGTTTCCTTATTAAGTTTATACATTTGGGTGAAGCCAGAACACTTGGTTAGAATACCATCTCACTCTGTATCTTAAAGAAAACTGAGACTAAACAGTTGTGGTGGCATTGCAGTAGGTGCTTCACCATCTCGTGGCAGCTGGTTGCTGCTGAGATGTAGTATATTGTCCTGAAGTAGTGAGCGAACAGTACGTGTGATAGATACACACTTCCTATCATTTTTAAGTCTGAAGACTTTATATTTGCAAGCAGGGCAGTACATGCCGTCTTTGACTGGGGTTATATTATAAAGGTGCAGACATCCTGCGGGAATCATCCTACTGTAGCAGCTGCTCTCTTTCTTAAAACACGACTCTAAAGTGATTTCTGACTGGAGGAGAATTCTGCTCTTATCACTTAGTTTTAACACTGCATTAGTGACACAGAACATGACTCAAATTTGTTTTTCTCTAAATGGAGCCTGCTGAGAGCAGAAGGAACATTTCACCATCTCCCCCTTACTCAGCACTGTTTTTATGTTTGTGTTTATGGGCTGAATTTAAAGTACAATCAGCAACAACCAAGAAAGACTACCTTGTTTTTTGTGTGTTTTAGGGCCAGACGAGTGGACTGATTTAATGTGAATCTGAAGTTTTTTACTCTTGGATTGTTAGTTACATAGAAAAGCCAAACGATAAAAGAAAAACACCCCTTCAGACGATAGCTGACCTCATTTTATTTTTCTATAAGGAACCAGTTATGCAGGATCCATTTTTTTTTCTGGAACTCCAGTAGATACGACTGAAATGACTTCAAAGGAACATGTAACAAGTGTATAGGCTCTGTGCATAAGTTCTATCTCTGCCATAAGTGATATTTTAAGCCACTTGATCTCTCCGTTGCTCTGAATGAGGCTGGAACATGCTGGAGGATTACTGGGTTGAGAAATGGTGGATGTGTCCATCCTGATGACAGAGACGGAAATCCTGAACACAAGCCTGAAGGCTGATGGACTGCATCATTACATGCACCTCAGAGACTGACCCACCAGCCGATCTGTACTATACTGATCATATCACTACATTGGATCGACTGGACTTGATCAGTTTTATTGATCAGTGATCTCACAGGGAGGCTTCATAGGTGAGTTCCCTGTATTTTGTAATAGTCTGTTGCTGGTGTTTATCATACCTGCTACGATTGTAGCTTGAAATGGTTTGCATTGATCCAGTCAGAAGAATCTTAGCTTTCCAAGGATATGTTGCACTGGATCCTGTCACAATAAGGCAAGCACAGTGACCAGTGGTAAGTGGTAGGTGTTGGGTGAACAGACTCTACATGCAAAAGGACTGGGTGAGGTGGGATCAGATCAGAGAATGTGGAGCCAGAGATGGTTCAGAAAGGAGACGGTGCACTTTAGAGTAATTTTCTGTATCTAAGTCACACAAGTGTTACCACTGCCCGACTGGCAACAGGTCCTGAGTCTGATCAAACCAATGAGAGAAGTGAATGTGAGCTCCAATGTCACCACACTAGAATGCTTCTAGTGTGTGTTTCATTAAATGTTTTTTCATATTTTAATGAAAAATATCTGGAGAAAATGACTTTTGTTCAAGACCTGTCTCACCAACACATTCTCACGAGATCTGGAAACAGATATGCTCGATAAAAATATCAAGCATCTCAAGCTAGAAGATAAAAATGAGTGGCAAAATAACCTAGCAAGCATTAAATTTGTGCCATGTCAGGGTGCTGGGTGCTCAGCTAAGGGCTTTTCACGGTGTATATCCTTAGCCAAGAGCTAAGAGTTAACCTTGGGCTAACTTTCCCTTTTCACACACACATTGTTAACCCAGGGTTAAGCCAAGCCCAGGGCTATATGATTCACACTGCCCTTCTTCTAGCTCTGGGTTAACCCACACAGGTGTTTTGTGTTAACATGGCTGATTATCTTCTTCCTCTAATCATTTAGCCCAGTTTCACAGTGACAGCTTTTAGCCCTGGGTTTAGTAGATTTTCAGGGGATAAACCCTGCAAACTCGGGGCTAACCCCGCTCTAGAGCAGGGCCAGCTAGCCCTTGGCTAAAGTCAGGGTTAGCCTGCTCCGGAATTTTCCAGGATTGTGCCAGCATGAAAGCTCTTTCAACCTAGGCTAACGGCTCCCTTAGCATGGGACTGACTGCTCTCATAACCTGGGGGTAAATCCAGAGTGAAAATCCCTCGACTGACGTGAACAAATGTTCCGTGACTACTTTCCTTTAGCCCCGTTTCACACTGGCAGCTTTTAGCCCCATGTTTAGTCAATTTTCAGGGATAACCCCACGAATGCAGGGCTAACCCTTCTCTGAAGAAGGGCCAACTAGCTCTAAGATAAAATTGGGGTTAACCCACTTTGGAATGTTCCAGGATTGTGCTTTGTGTGTGAAAGCTCTTGGCCTGGGGCTGACAGCTCTCTTGGCATGGGGTTAAATGCAGTGTGAAAATCCCTCTAGTGGAGTGAGCATCCACCCACTCTCTCTAACCCTTTCTTGCCCTCACTTCAGCTGTCCTATAAAATGCCCCCAAAATCATCCATTCGCATGACATTTACAGCACTTTCAACACTTCTGACCACGTCCACTTAGGAGACAGGAAGTGTATACTATTTCACACCATTGGCATAGCTTGTAATGTTATATTCTTACATAGAGTATCTTTTGTGAAGATTAATAAATACATTCTACATACAGTTAAAGTACAGTGATAATAGGAATCGATAATGAATGAAGATAGTCTTTGTCTTTGTTTGGTGGAAGAGCGAAACTGATTCAAAAGGTGTACGGTTGTGTTTTTCTGTTTAATAGAGAAAATAAGTGTATGAATAATTCCTTTCTTGACATTTTGTGGGTTCATTTTGTTGACTTATTGGATGTAGTGAACATTGTCGTGCTGCTCACACGTATCTCCCACTGGTGTAGTGTTCCCCACAGCTGTCGCATGAAACCATGGCATTGAAACAGACACATACTTCTCATCTTGCACATCATACTGGTCCCTCAGGAGTCTCCCACAGTCATGTTGCTGTATTGGCTGTACTTATTTTTCCTGGAAACTCTCAGAAATAAAGGTGCTAATGAGAACCATAGAGTTATTTGGCCTGTCCCCATAGAAGCACCCTTTTTGTTCTACTGAGAATTCTTTTAAATTCCAAATGTTTTACCGAAAACTCACCCAGGGGATCCTACAGAGAAACCTTTTACATTAGAAGGGTTTTAATCAATGACCCACCCAGGGAGTTTTAACAAGAACCATTTTATATTCCAAGGGTTTTATCTAGAACCCACCCAGAGGGTTCTCCCAAGAACTCTTTTATGTTCCAGGGGTTTTACCTAAAATCCATCTAGGAGGCTATACCCTTGACGAAAGAAAGGATTTCAGCAATCCTTGAAGAACTAACCTTTGAGAAGAGTTCTTTGAATGAAACACAAAGAACTCTTGAGGAACCCTTTAAAAGAAGGGGGTTCTTCAGAAGCAAGTGGTTTTGTGTAGAACATCAGCCCTTCATGAAGAACCCTTTTGAAACTCTTATTTCTAGTTCTCATTATTAAAGAGTACCACAGATTATATAAAATAAAGTTATAAAGCCTTTTGTGGCTGAAGAAGAATCTGTGTGAAATCGGACAAATGTCCTCAAGTGATGATCATGTGATCATGTTTGAACAAATTTACAACATGCATCAATATTAGAGGAGTGGAATGCGGCCGAACTGTAGATGTCATTCTGACCTGACAGATCTGATCACAATGTGAGCCAGCGCAGATGTGCTCTGGCTGATCTGATGGCCTTCCTATTGCAACTGCATTTACACCTGCATTAACACAAGAATAGCCAAGGCGCTCATTTTGACCATTTTATATTTGCAGTAATTGAGCTGCTTGTACCCGACTTTGCGTAATAGTGTCTGTATTTTAATTGAAAATGTTTTTAGAAATTACACAAAAAGGGCAAAGAAAATGTGATAATTTTTACCTATTTCAGCCACAGGCGGTCACACTGACCCCACAGAAATTAGCAGAGTTATATTGTTTTTGCACAGTTGGAGATGCATCTTGGTTGCTTAGCAACTATAAGCATCTCTGTCAGTAAAACTGAACAAGTGTCTCAAAGTCCAATTTTTCAGCATTAAAATAGAATTAATTAATTAATTAATTAATTAATTAATTAATTAATTAATTAATTAGACTCAATTAAACATAAAGCAGGGGAGAACAGGGACAGAAACAAAGTATTGTTACTTATTACAAACAGCAATGGCTTTAATTTTTGTACTCATTTCCAGCCTTTTCCCATAGGCTGTGATTATTTGTTGTGACAGTTCTAGGTAGAAATTTGTTATAATTAATTTGAAAAGAAAATGTTTATAATCTTATGAAATATATTGAACTGTTTCTCTCTCTGAGTAATTCTAGATGAATGTAAATGGGATTACTGATGGTAATTATGCCGCAGAAAAATACCAAAATGTACATTTTGGTGTTATTTCATTTTTAAAAAGATAACCAACTCTTAATTCTTAGTCTGGTATT
This sequence comes from Lutjanus campechanus, assembly GCA_027495735.1. Classification (NCBI taxonomy): domain Eukaryota; kingdom Metazoa; phylum Chordata; class Actinopteri; order Lutjaniformes; family Lutjanidae; genus Lutjanus; species Lutjanus campechanus. The sequence goes on from JAJHUR010105634.1 coordinate 12,321, forward strand.
TATCAAGAGATAAAATAGAGTTTGGAAGTCAAAGGTGAAAATGATGTTTATGGCGTTCTAATAGTTCTGTAATTCTGACACTTTTAGTGTTGACATGTTTTTCCTCATCCAGATATCTAGATCCAAAGATCAGCCGATGTGCCAGGTCTTCCATCATTTGAGGGGGCTCATGTTTTGTTGTTTTCACAGAAAACTTCCTGACCTTCAAATTAATTAAACAATCAGCAGGAATGGATCGACTGGCCTTTGTCTTTGTGTGACAAGTTGCCAGATTAGACAAATGTTTTCCACGCACCTGCTCATTGCCACAACCAGTCAAAAAGCCATTCTCTGAGAGGAAACAGATCGAGGTTTTGGAGGGCGACATCTGTGGTTGTGTGCTCACTGTCACCTGTCAGTCAGCGTCGGCTCAGTCAGGATGTCAGAGGGTGACAGAAGGCTGTGAGACAAAGGGGGAGACATAAAGCTAAGTGAGGTTCTGTTCAGCTGGAAAGTACAAGAAAGTGAATTGTTAGTCAGCAGACTGAGTCATAAGAGCACCATATGCTCATCTACCGCCTACATGTTGGTGACAGTGGAATCATTTGAGGCCATTTAATGCATTTCAGTATGCTTTTATGACATTATTCCACAATGGGGTCTGCGTTCGAGAACTCCTGTCCTACAGTGAATGTCATTTAATTGAATTTAATGAACTGAAGACACACTACACATGTTAAAGGTGGTAATGATGGAGTGTGTATGTTTTCAAGAAGAAATACAAGTCATCATGGATTATAATTGACCCTTCACTGAGCCCCGCCCTCCTTAGTTACTGTTGATACACCTGCCAAACTTTCCATTCTCACACTGCATTTAAGCAGTTTACAGTGATAACAGTGGCAGATTTAACATCGAAATTGGGAATAATGGTTGAAACATGAGGTCTGTAATTCCTTAGAGAGGTAAACAAAAGCAGATTCTCATTTCTAGCTGACGACACTGGATTTTGTCAGCTAAAATAATAACTCACAAGCAGATTTCTTAAGGGTAGCTGGCTAATGTAAGCTAATGCTAACTCCTTGAGTCAGCTGAGAAGTCTCCTGCTGACATTTTAATGATTAATGATTGATTTGATGTAAAGCTACCTGACAGCTGCGTACATGATACAACATTAATGCTTAAAAACTGAGGCTAAAACTATCTTACATGTCAGCAAACACTGGTTGGATGGTGAAACACAGCAGGTATATCTACATGATAGATGACAGAAATACATAATGTGGGCTGTGGACTTGGAGACGGGTCACCCAGCCGGACCGCGATTGACAAGACAGCAGGGATAAGAGCTAAACTAACCTGGCTTAGACCTGAGACAGTGAGCCAGAGAGAGATGCATCATCGTCGACCCACTTTGATTCTGCATCAGCCCACATCCTCCTCCTCAAACCCCTACAGAACAAATGCAGATGCAGTGGGGTCTAACAAGTTTGTCTGGAAGTAAAGTTACTGCAGCTAGTAAGCTTGTCTTAGTTAGCCAGACATGCTAACATTTGCAGCTTATGTTAGAGCAGATGAAGAGTTTAATCCATTCACCACGTGTGCTCTTGTGTTACACGTTTTTGAGCGACTACAAAAAAAGATGTCACCATCCAGACACAGAGAAGCAGAGTATCACTCTTCTAGGAGCCTCCTGCACACCGTGTCAACATGTAGCAAAACGGAAATAATTATTATATTATTTTCTACAGAGTATTTGGCAACATATCTTCATGTTTGAAATTCTGGACTAAACAAGAGCAACAATGACATAAACCTATCAGCTTCTACCCTAGTTTGAATTAAGGGTTACTGTTGTATTAAAGCTCGTCAAAGCCACAATGAGACAGGTGATCAGTGCGTGCAAACTGGCACAATATTGTGACTGCAGGACTACAATGTTCACTCTTTGCATGAAGGTGAAAATATTCTTTGCCTCTCATGCAGTTCTTCTGAGAAGCAGACACAGACTGACCTCTGACCTGTGAGGTCAATAGAAGTAATGACAACAATCTGCTGGATGAAATCAGGTGCAGAAAAAACCTTAACCCTAAACCTGCAGAGACTGAGGCATGTCATTGTGGGAGAAAATGTGTTTTTGGAGGCAAAGAATAACTGAGTTTGATCTCATCTTCAGTCAGTTTATATCAGGTTTTATCTCTGTTGGAGGCACACAGCGGGACAGTCAACACAATCCAGATCTGTACGTACTGTAGGACATGCAATAAGGTGAAACCTGCAGTAACAAAGGATGAGACAAGGAAGTTATCAGTGGCTGTGGGCTGCATCCAGAACAATTTTATGTCGTTAGATCTTTGGTTCAAAATATTGTGCTTTCTTTTCCTCACAATGGGCTGCAATATTAAAGGGCAACTACATTCATTTTTGGGTTTTTACATCATTCTGTAGCTTCCAAATAGTTTTCCTCATATATACAAATGCAAATGCTCAAACTTTGGTCTAAATATGTAGGTTTTGGGGACAAAATGCTGCTCTTCCAAGCCATTCTAAAAACTTTTTTCCCCATGGGATGGGATGTAGGTTTCTACATGATGATGTTGCTCTATAAACCCTCAAGGTTAA